>WPIO01000080.1:5000-247500 GCA_009760855.2 Cristatella mucedo
TCCTACTAGTGTTAACCCTAACATTTACAATTTGAACCACTTAAATGTTAAACTGTAAGCCTTAAACCATATAATTCTACACCGTCAAGGCGAAACCCTAAGCCCTGTAAGTCTCCACCCTAACCCCTACAAGTCTTAACCCTATAATTGTATACCCAGTAATTCATACTCTATAATTCCAGGACCAATAATACCAGAATCTATAGGTCCACAACCTATTTTACAAAATCCTATACCTGTAAAATCTGTTATTCCTAACCCGGTAATTCTCAAAAACTTTAGTTTGATACTATATAATTCTGTACCCTATAATTCTATGCCCTATTATTCTATATTCAATAATGTAGAAGTTACAATTCCAAACCCTTATATTCCAAATCCTATATTTCTAATCCTGTAATTCCAAACCTTATAACTCCAAGCCGTTTGATTCCAAACCCTATAACTCCAAACCCTATAAATCCAAGCACCTAATATTTCCAAACCATAACATTCCAGGTAACTAAATTCTTAACCCGTCACTTACGGATTCTATTACTACGATTCTACGCCATATAATTCTGTACCCTATAACTCATTTCCCTATCATTCTGCATCCTATAATTATCGACGCTACTTATGTAAACCCTTAACCCTATTATTTCAACTGTTTTAGTTACATACCATATAAATTCTCATAATTACGCACCCAGTATTTCCACACCCTAAAAAGTGTAGCTATAATTCTATAGCTTATATTGCCATACCAAATAACAATGACGTTATATTTCCATACCCTATAATTCCTATATACTATATTTGTATACCTATAGTTGCAAACTCTATTATTCCAAACCCTACGATTCTACACCCTAAGGTACTAAACCCAACAATGGCATAAACTATCCTCGATAATTCAGACGCTTTAATTACAAATCCCGTTTTCTAAGCTCTACAATTCCAAACAATTTATTCCAAACTTTATACTCCCAAATCGAATCATTCCATTACCTATAATTCCAAACCCTACAGTTAGGTACCCTAATCTTCAATAGCGTATAATATTATAACTGATATGTCGGATTTGCATAATCCCTAAACCCAATTGATTCAAAGCCTGTAGCTTTATATTATTTTAAACCGTATAATGCTTAGCACTGTCATTCCTAACTCTAAAATTCCAGACTGTATAATTGGATAATCATAATTATAGACCTTACAATTCAATCCCTATAATTCAAACCCATTATTCCAAACCCGGTTATTCAAAACCGTATAGTTCCAATTTCAACATATCAAAACCAAGAAATCAAAAATGCTATGCCCTATAATTTTATAGCTTGCAATTCTAAACTTTGTAATGCAAAACCGTTTATTTCAAGCTTTAAAATCCCAAACCGTAAATTTGTAAGCCCTATTAGTCCAAATTCCGATAATTAGCTACCCTATAAGTCTAAGCACTGTAATTATATGCACTATAACAATTCTAACATAATATATAATATATAATATAATTTAATACCATCAAATTTTAACCAAATAATACCGACCCTATAATTCTAAACATAATAATTCCAGACCCTTAAGTTCTCAACCCTATAATTCTGGGCCTAATACTTCTTTACCCAACGCCTGGAACTCCCTCCCGACTTTTATCAGAACAACCTGACAACGTGTAAACAGAACTTAAAAACACCTATTTAGGACAGCATTTCGTGGGTCACTGTGATTCGTCCTTCATGGGCTAATGCGTGCTGACACTGTTTAAGCTGCGACTAACCACATTTACATGCTGACCCTGTGCATGTCACACCTAACCACGTTAGTCATTTTGTTTGTCTATCAAGCACTCACCAGTCAATGGCATTTCCCTTTGCTATAAATGTAAAGCGCCAAGAGAAAGATTAAGTTCTCCGAGAGCGCTTTATCAAGTACAATATTGTTATTATTATTATTAATCTAGACGCTATAATTCCTAACCAATTAATTAAAGACCTTATTATTCCAAACCCTATAATTCTAAACACTATAATTTCAAGCCCTGTAATTATAAAATTAATATATACATACGTAACAAACCTGACGCTATAGTTACAAGCCCAATAATGCAAACTCTATAATTTCAGACCCTATAATTCAAAACCCTGAATTCTAAGACCCAATAACCAATTTCTTACCGAATTAGCCATAAGTTATTATTCCAAATTATTCCAAACCCTGTAAGTCTAATCCCTATAACTCAAAACCATTTCATTTGAAATCCTATAATTCCAAATAATATAATTCCATACCCTATAAATATAGGAATATATATTTAATAAATTTAGGTAGAATATAACATATAGTATATAGTAAAGTATAGTAAATATAGAAAATCTCAACGAGCCCGATTACTACGCGCCCGATTATGACGCGCCCGATTATGACGCGGCCGATTATGACGCGCCCGTTTATGACGCACCCGATTTTACGCGCCCGGATATTAGGCGCCCGATTATTAGGCGCCCATTATTAAGCGCCTGATTATTACGCCTCCGATTATTACGCCCCGATTATTACGCCCGGATTATTACTCGCCCGCTTATTACGCACCCGATTATTACGCGCCGATTATTACGCCCCCGATTGTTACGACCTGCTATTTTTACGACCTTGATTATTCCGACCGCGATTATTATGACCGCGATTATTACGTTCCAGATTATTACGACCCGCGATTATTACGCCTGCGATTATTACGACCGCGATAATTACGTTTCCGATTATGACGACCCGTAATTATTACGCCCGCGATTATTACAACCGCGATTATTACGCCCGCGATTATTACGACCGCGACTATTACGCCCGCGATTGTTATGACCGCGATTGTTATGACCGCGATTATTACGATCCGCGATTATTACGATCCGCGATTATTACGCCCGCGATTATTACGCCCGCGATTGGTACGCCGGCTATTATTACGACAGCGATTATTACGCCAGCGATTATTACGACTCCGATTATTACGTTCCCTATTATTAAGACCGTGATTATTGCGCCTGCGATTATTACGACCCGCGATTATTACGTTTCCGATTATTACTAACCGCGATTATTACGTCGGCGATTATTACAACCGTAATTATTACGCCCGCGATTTTGACGACAGCGACTATTACGACCACGATTATTACGGCCGCGATTGTTACAACCACGAATATTACGCCAGCGATTATTACGCCCGCGATTATTACGCCTGCGATTATTACGTCTGGGATTATTACGCCCGCGATTATTACAAACGCGATTATTACGAACCACGATTATTACGACCGCGATTATTACGCCCGCGATTTATACTAGGGTTACTACGACCGCGAGTATTACGCCACGATTATAAAGCCCGCGATAATTACAACCGCGATTATTACACGCCAGCGATTATTACGACTCCGATTATTACGTTCCCGAATATTACGACCGCAATTACTACGCCCGCGATTATTACGACCGCAATTATTATATTCCCAACAATTACGACCGCGATAATTACGTTCGTGAATATTATGCCCGCGATTATTACGACCACGATTATCAAGCCCGCGATTAATTCGACTGCGATTATTACGCCCACGATTATTACCACCACGATTACGACCGCGATTATTACGCTTGCGATTATTTCAACCGCGATTATGACGACCGCGATTATTACGTTCCCGATTATTACGACTGCGATTATTACGACTGCGATTATTACGCCAGCGATTATTACGGCCGCGATTATTACAACTGCGATTATTACGCCCGCGATTATTACCACCGCGATTATTACGATCGCGATTATTACGCTCGCGATTATTACATCCGCGATTATTACGCCGGCGATTATTACGACCGCGATTTTTACACCCGCGATTATGACGCCTGCGATTATTACATTCGTGATTATTACGTTTCCGATTATTACGTTCCCGATTATTAGGTTCCCGATTATTACGTTCCCGATTATTACGTTCCCGATTATTACGTTCCCGATTATTACGTTCCCGATTATTACGTTCCCGATTATTACGACTGCGATTATTACGACCGCGATTATTACGCTCGCAATTAATACGCCCGTGATTATTACGCCGGCGTATATTACGACTGCGATTTTTACATCCGCGATTATGACGCCTGCGGTTATTACATTCGTGATTATTACGTTCCCGATTATTACGTTCCCGATTATTACGACTGCGATTATTACGCAAACGATTATTACGCTTGCGATTATCATGCTTGCGATTATCACGCTTGCGATTATTACGCCCGCGATTATTACGCCCGCGATTATTACGCCCGCGATTATTACGCCTGCGATTATTACGCCCGCGATTATTACGCCCGCGATTATTACGCCCGCGATTATTACGCCCGCGATCATTACGCCCGCGATCATTACGCCCGCGATTATTACGCCCGCGATTATTACGCCGGCGATTATTACGAAGGCGATTATTTTGCCGGCGATTATTACGACCGCGATTATTACGCCCGTGATTATTACTACCACGATTATTGCGTCCGCGATTATGACGGCCGCGATTATTACGTTCCCGATTATTACGACTGCGAATATTACGCAAACGATTATTACGCTTGCGATTATTACGCCCACTATTATGACGACGGCGATTATTACGTTCCCGATTATTACGTTCCAGATTATTATGTTCCTGAGTATTACGCCAGCGATTATTACGCTCGCGATTATTACGCCCGCAAAGATTACGACTGCGACGATTGCGACTGTGACTATTACGACCCGCGATTATTGCGACCCGTGATTATTACACTAGCGATTATTAAGCCCGCGATTATCACGTTCCCGATTATCACGTTCCCAATTTTTACCTTCACGTTATTACGACTGAGATTAATACGCCAGCGATTATTACGCTCGCGATTATTACGCAGGCGATTATTACGATCGCGATTATTACGACCGCGATTATTATGCCCGCGATTATTACAACCGCGATTATTACAACCGCGATTTTTACGACCGCGACTCTAACGACCGCGATTATTACGTTCCCGATTATTACGTTCCCGATTATTACGACTGCGATTATTACGCAAGCGATTATTACGCTCGCGATTAATACGCCCGTGATTACTACGCCTGCGATTATTACGACCGCGATTATTACGCCCGCGATTATTACGACCGCGATTATCATGCCTGCGATTACTACGACCACGATTATTACGATTGCGATTATTACGCTTGCGATTATTACGCTTGCGATTATTACAACTGCGATTATGACGACCACGATTATTACGTTCCCTATTATTAGGTTACCGATTATTACGACTGCAATTTTTACGCCAGTGATTATTACGCTCGCGATTATTACGCTCGTGGTTATTACGCCCGCGATTATTACGCCCGCGATTATTACAACCGCGATTATTACGCCCGCGATTATTACAACCGCGATTATTACAACCGCGATTTTTACGACCGCGACTCTAACGACCGCGATTATTACGTTCCCGATTATTACGTTCCCGATTATTACGACTGCGATTATTACGCAAGCGATTATTACGCTCGCGATTAATACGCCCGTGATTACTACGCCTGCGATTATTACGACCGCGATTATTACGCCCGCGATTATTACGACCGCGATTATCATGCCTGCGATTACTACGACCACGATTATTACGAATGCGATTATTACGCTTGCGATTATTACGCTTGCGATTATTACAACTGCGATTATGACGACCACGATTATTACGTTCCCTATTATTAGGCTACCGATTATTACGACTGCAATTTTTACGCCAGTGATTATTACGCTCGCGATTATTACGCTCGTGTTTATTACGCCCGCGATTATTACGCCCGCGATTATTACAACCGCGATTATTACGCCCGCGATTATTACAACCGCGATTATTACGCCCGCGATTATTACCACTGCGATTATTACGCCCGCGATTATTACCACTGCGATTATTACGACCGCGATTATTACGCTCGCGATTATTACAACCGCGATTATTACGCCCGCGATTATTACGACCGCGACTCTAACGACCGCGATTATTACGACCGCGACTCTAACGACCGCGATTATTACGCCCGCGATTATGACGACCGCGATTATTACGTTCCCGATTATTACGTTCCCGATTATGACGCCAGCGATTGTTACGCTCGCGATTATTACGCCTGCGATAATTACGACTGCGATGATTGCGACCGTGATTATTACGACCCGCGATTATTACGACCCGCGATTATTACGCTAGCGATTATTACGCCCGCAATTATCACGACTGCGATTATCACGACTGCGATTATTAGGACCGCGATTATCACGTTCCCGATTATCACGTTCCCGATTATCACGTTCCCGATTATTACGTTCCCGATTATCATGTGCTCAATTATCATGTGCTCGATTATCATGTGCTCGATAATCATGTGCTCGATAATCATGTGCTCGATAATCACGTGCCCGATTTTCACGTGCCCGATTTTCACGTGCCCGATTTTCACGTGCCCGATTTTCACGTGCCCGATTTTCACGTGCCCGATTTTCACGTGCCCGATTTTCACGAGCCTGATTTTCACATGCCCGATTTTCACGTGCCTGATTATTACGTGCCCGATTACGTGCCTGATTATTACGTGCCCGATTATTACGTAAATCTTGTTATCGTAAACTGTGTATTGTTACATTATTCTAAACCCTATTATTCCAAACATTGTGACTCCTAACTTCATAATTCTATACTCTGTCATTCCATAACCCTAAAATTTACACCCTAAAATTTAAACCTAATAATTCAAACCCTATAATTTCAAACCTTATTATTGTAATCCGTATGATTCCAAGCAATATAATTTAGAACCCTTTAATTATCTACCCTATAATTATACACCCTATAATTCGATACCCAATAATCCAGATGCTATATATAATTCCAGACGATCTAATTACAAATCCTATATTTCGAGCCCTATAACTCTAAACCCTACTAATCCATAACTAATAATTGTTACCAAATAATGTAGACGCTATAACTCCTTACCCTTTAATTTCAGACTCTATAAATCTGGACCGTGGAATTCCAAACCCTATAATTCCAAACTATTTTATTCCTAACCCTAACTCCAAACCGTATATGTCCAAGCCCTATAAATTCCTAACCGTATAATTATTCTATACCCTATTGTTCAACACCACATAATTCTATGACCAATACTCTAGACGTTATAATTCTAGACCATATGATTCCAAACCCAATAGTTACTTTAATCCATTCCAATAATTGAATAATAATAGTAATTCCATTATTTTTAATTGATTCTACACCCAATAATTGTATGCCCAATAATTCCAAACCCTATCATTAATTACAAACCCTATCATTTTATAACCTAACCCCCTATAATTCTATACCCAAAACTTTACAATTATAAACCCTTTACACCTGTATACCCTAATAACCTTAAGCATAAGACAAACAGATCCTATAGCTTACGACTTTAAGACGGTAAACTCCAGCCTTAAAATCAACAAACCCAAACCCTTAAATGGGGGGGCTCTAACGAACAACAAATCCCCTCAACATCTTAGGACAAACATGGAAAAGATGTGAACACTTACCGTGCGACTGGAGCACAAGGCACACAACGTATAAAAGCAAGTGCAATCACAAACGAAAACAATCATAAAAAGTGGATTGTGCACGCAAGGGAATACAATAAATATCAATTCTCTTAAACAGCAAACACCTTAGAATAACAAGTAACATGGCAGAACATACTAGCAACGAAGTAACAGTGTACATTCTAACAACTTGAGATGGAAGCAACATTAACTATTCGAATTAGTACAGTAAATCGGAACTTTGTTATCTTATAATGGCTACCCAATTACCCGTATGTTAATATTAGGTGCTACACGAGAAATACTAAAGTTATACCAGCCGTAGTAAAAGATGAAAACGTACTTACCAATTTTGTTCATCCAAAGTTGCGAAGTCCGACGTTGTAATGGTGCTGGGTTTGTCTTATCGAGGCTAATATTGACTTACCTTTACACGAATAACCAATTGTCGAAGATGTCCGATGAAAGGCAACATGACACTTAGGAAGCAGCAGCACTCACAGCCATGCAAGACAGTTATTTATATTATTATAATTTAAAATATTTGAAATTTAAGCTAACACATCGTGAGACATAATGTATACAGCTTAAGCAGAAATGTTATCATGAACAAGCAGTAGCTCTACAGAACAGTTCTTCCAAGTTGAAAATTTGGACGTGCAATGTCGTAATAGGTTTTCAGCACTTTCACTACTGGACAAACAATCAATAGCCTAAGTGAATAGATTTCGGTATAGCATTCCTTACAACGGCATGAAATAAATTTTGTGAACTGAACATCACCTGCTTTTGGGAATCCAACAGTTTACCACTACCGGCACTGTATCAAGTGCATTATTATTAATATCATTAACGTGCGCTTGTGCACATGTCTCAAAACAAAGATTGTGGATGAAAACCGGTCGAGAAATATAATTTGGTAATTTTTTATAAACAGGGCCTGAGTCAGGCACATGTGACTATGCAAACCCTGATAGTTCGTAGGAAACGGTATCAGTTAACAGGGGAGAAGTCAAAGTTAATTTGAACATCTGCAGCTTGGGCTGAAATAAATGGAGCTACGCCAGTAGACCTTAGACGAGAGATGGGATTTCAGTGCATTCGACCTCAAAGATTTATCAAGTAAAACAAAATTTAAGTAAATTTGAAGTGACCAAATGCTTAGCACTGGGTAGTGGGAGAGCAAATACAATGAGGAACGGGTGTTGTTGAGCTCCTCTAAAACCTATCAAGTCAGAACTTGCTTTACCTGATTAACAAGTACTACTGATATGTAGGATGTTACACGAGAAATAGAGGATGCAATTGTGAGTGACACGAGCATTCATTCGATACTCCTCTTGTTAGGGAGCCAGTTCATGGCCGTGAAAAGTAAGGGACCGGGGTGACTGCTGTGCTCACGACAAACAATTCTGACTGCAAAGTTTGGTGCAGGCCTTTAAGTGCTCCAAGTTCCTTAAGTCCATATGGATCAGTTCGGATATTGTATCCCTATCTAAGCAGGTTGTAACATTTATAATGTGTTCTTGAAGAGTGTAGGTATACTTATCTTTGAAGCTGATATGGACGTATAGCTTAAGGTTACTTTACAGCAGTACACTCTTATTATATTATAGCCAAGCCAACTTTAAAAGATTGACAACAAATAGCATGCACCTCGACATGTCGCCATAAAGCATAAGTAGAACCGACAGGACTACCACTACCGCTTATAGCATCTGCAGACAGAATGAACCGGCTCAAAAAGCGAAACCAGCATACTAAACGGTGCAATAACAGAAAGATTTATATTTAGTGCAAGTAAGGCAACTCGATCGATATGTGAGAAACAGTGGATGTTCTAAGAAAACGGAGGAGCTGAGGAGCAAACTCAGAAGAAGCAATGTCAGGCTAGTAAGACCTACGAAGCATGAAACCAAGCTCAAGTGCTGCATAGTTGCTGTTAATACTCACATGCTGAGGGTACTCGGCAGAGATGCTCGGTGAAGTCATGGCTGCTCCTACATGACAGAACGGAAATAGGCTGGTACTCACCAACCAAGACAAGTGCAGAATTAAAGTCTTCCTACGGGTCACGTGACTCGGAGCCCCAAGGTCTGCCCTAGGACCTCATTTCGCAGAAAATACACATGACTAACAAATACCTAACAATAACATAAGCCCATAATTATTTCATAAGAAAATACTAGGAAAAGTGCATATGAAGCTTTAATTGTACTATTAGGACACAATTATACTACGACTACATTATTAAAGCTTGATAAGGCAAGATAAATAATATTGTGAAGCATGCATACTCCACGAAGGCAATTAGCAGCAGCTCTTGGGATGTGGAATAGGTAGCTCTGCTGCTCGAAGGGCAGAGGAGTCTCTCAAATTCCTGAGTTGCACTTGCAAATAATTGCTTCTTCACAAATGGACTTTAGTGCCTGGAGACTTGTTGACATGCTGCATGCACTAAGAGGTCCGGCCCAACGGACATTTTGCCCTGTCACCGGTGTCAGCTCAAGCCATGCACATCAGCTCAAGCCATGCATAAGTGGAAAGGCTGACGCTCAAAATTGGCTCTGCCAGCATATCTCCTGTTGAATCAGCTCGAAATCTAGGTGTCATATTCCAAAGCGACCTCTCGTTAGACGACCATATCAGCTACACAGTCAAATCTGCCTATTTTCAGCTCCATAACATTGCTAAAATTCGGGCATGTTTAGATAAGGATACCACGTGCAAGTTGGTCCATGCATTCATGACATCCCGTCTCGACTTCTGCAACTCACTGCTTACTGGCCTACCAGCATGTGCGATCAGGCGATTGCAGCTGGTGCAAAACTCTGCAGCTAGGCTTGTCTGCCGTGAGCATCGCAGTTGCCACATTACTCCACTTCTCGCCGATCTGCACTGGCTACCAGTCAAGCAACGGATTTACATCAAGGTCTTGTCGCTCACTCATAGGTCACTTCATTCTTTGTCTCCAGCCTATCTCTCAGATATCAGGCCAAGCATCGTACCACCCCCTTTTCGGAATTCAACAGTCTACAAATACCTCGTACAAACCTCAAATCTTTTGGAGACCTTGCATTTAGTTCGTATGCTACCAAAGCCTGGAACTCCCTCCCGACCTGCGTCACAACATCCCCTGACCTGACCACATTTAAAAAGAACTTAAAAACACACCTATTTAGGACAGCATTTAGTGGGTCTCTGTGATTCGTCCTTAATGTGCATGCTGCCACTAACCACATTTGCATGCTGATCCTGTGCATGTCACCCCTAACCATATTATTCATTTTGTTTGTTTATCAAGCATGATATTACTCACTATTCAATTGCATTTCCGTTTGCAGCAAATGTAAAGCGCCTAAAGAGAGATTGAGTTCTCTGAGGGTGCTTTATCAAGTGCATTATTATTATTATTATTATTATGCAGTCGAAGGGCAGAGGAGTCTCTCAAATTCCTGAGTTGCACTTACAAATGATTGCTTCTTCACAAATGGACTTTAGTGCCCGGCAAATTGTTGACATGCTGCCTACACTAAGGACAGGTTCGGTCCAACGGATATTTTGCAGTGTCATCGGCCCAACGGATATTTTGCTGTGTCATCGGCCCAACGGATATTTCGCTGTGTCATCGGCCCAACGGATATTTCGCTGTGTCATCGGCCCAACGGATATTTCGCTGTGTCATCGGCCCAACGGATATTTCGCTGTGTCATCGGCCCAACGGATATTTCGCTGTGTCATCGGCCCAACGGATATGTTGCTGTGTCATCGGCATCAGCTCAAGCCATGAATGCGAATAGGATATGAGTAACTAGAACGATAAACTGGCAAACCTACAGTATGCAGTCAAATCTTAATCTTAATCAAAGTAGTCAAATCTTAATCTTCAGGTGGCAGCTATAGGCAGTCGCTGTGTTGGCTGCTTAAAATCAGTATGATAAAGACAAATATGTGCTTCTGCAGCCTTGCGGTAGCTACATATCGCCTACTTCGAGAGACGAACTAACGACGAGTGTATGCTTCGAGAAGCAGTGGTCAAGACTCACTTAGCTTCTACACACCTTGCTGATTCGACCGTGTTCGTCCCTGCAGACCGACAAGTGCACACAGTGTGAACTGTTCACTATGAAGGTAAGGCTGAGATGCTGCAGCTGTCTCATGACCTACACTGCAATTGGCAGACCTAGCCCTGCTGTCGGTCACATGACCAAAGCTGCTATTGGCTGGCCAAGCCCAACTGTTGGTCACATGACCTGAGCTGCTATTGGCTTGGCTAGCCCAATAGTTGGTCACATGACCTAAGTTGCTATTGGCTAGCCTACCCCAACTGTTGGTCACATGATCTATTATGAGGCTTGCTTGCCCTAGCCCTGCTGTTGGTCGAGTGACCTAAGCTGGTCTAACCGGGTTGGTACGTAGCCCACGTAAGCCACGACTCCAGGTTTCAGTTTTGGCAGGCTTTCCCTGGTATGATGTGGTGTAGCCATGTCGGCACCTTGAGCCCGTGGTGCATGGCTTTAAGTGATATATCGTAAAAAAACGCTACCAAAAGATCCAGAAAACAGAGAGACTCAATCTGAGGCTGCAGTCCTCAGAAGGTTGTCATGCACTGGCAGCAATGCTAACTGTGGATTGACTAGCTATGAAACGTAAGTGAATATTAAATGCTAGATTTAAAGTTTTGATATTTGGTCTGCCACATCTCTTTCTAGTGTTTTAAGTTGGAAATGAAGTAGGAACACTGGATGGAAGTTGCTTACATTATCCTGGTTTTGTCTGCCAGCTCAAGCCGGCTGCATGCTCGTGCTCTCAACTGTCAAAGAATAATATATTATTCATTTGCATAGTGCCCTAAGAGAACTTGATCTCTCTTAAAGCCCTTCACGTATGCCTCGGGGCTCGAGCCCGCGACCTCAGCCAGATCTTGGTCGGAGCCAGCACCTTAAGCAATGGACCAAACTTAAATCGAACTTTTTAAGGCAGTATTGCCAGCACATTTCCACGTAGCGCAATTAAGGGAACATACTAAACCGAAAAGAGAAGAAACAGGAGGAAAAAGGAGGACAGCAAACCGAGGAGCCGGTTAGTAGGCTGGTGAAAGCAACGGCAAGAACCGGTAGTGTCACAGACAGCCGGGCCTGCCTATAGTCACCAGACTGCAACTCGAATGGGTTGGCTCAGGCAACTAGTTGAAGCTAGCAGCTGCATGAACAACTGGGACATAGAAATTAACGTCTGTGGTGGTCCTAGCTCAGGGGAAAAAGAGTGCAGAGTCAGCCAGATAACCGTGAGGTACTCTGCACCCGGGTGCCCATTTAGTACAAATGACTAACGATCATGGTACCGAGCCTGTTAAATCTCTCAACCGAAAATAGATTATTCTCTTTCACTACCCTGTAATTTTCGCACTCCCTGAACTGCCGACGAAATCAAGCGAATACTCTGAATATTATACTTACTGAAATAAAGACATGGCTGTCGACCCAGCAGGCAAAGGAGGCAAGGAGTGCAATAGAAGCTTCGTGGATAATGGAACCGAGTGAGCTTCTACTCATTGAGTATCTCACCACCTAGAGCCGATCATTTTTCACCTAGTATCAGTTACGAATAATCACGTGACTGTTTATCTATACTTTTTTCTTCTCCTCGTCTTCATCAACCTTACTTCTTACCGATATCCAGAAACCACTCAACTAGGGGATCACATACCGTAGAACCCACTAAAAGAACATATGATGCAGCACGAAATAAAAATATACAATCTATGCACAGCACTGTATACTTACATCCATTTATGATTCAATCTTAGCTGAAAATACTATAGAATATTCTTAGAAAGTAGAAATTCTTTATTTAACTGGCACAAGGACCTGGTGGTAAAGAATGCCAGGATCAACTTGGCTTAAACAAAAAGCTAAAAACGCACCTGTCTGCCACAGCATTTGGTGGATCCTTGTGATTTGTCTGATATGTGCTTATGCTGCTGACACTGTGCATGCTACCACTAAAATATAAAAAATAAATATAATTCATTTGTAGAGCGCCCCAAGAGAACTTAATCTCTAATAAGGCGCTTCACATATGCCTCTGGGCTCGAGCCCACGACCTCAGTCAGACCTTGGTCGGGGGGGGGGGGGGGAGGCGAACACCTTAACCACTGTACCAAACCAGCTCGGCGCCAACCACATTTGCATGCAGACCACCTACCACATAATTTTTGCCATGTTATTATTTCCATGTTATTGATGAACCATTCAATGAGTAGCCATTCGATAATGTTTCCTTTGCAGAATGTGTGCAAAGGCTAAAAATAAATTAAGCTCTCATGTGGTGCTATTTTAGTGTATAATATTATTAATAAGCAGACCCAGATGTGTATGATCTCAAGGTATAAAGACTGAACCGTGGAGATAATCTGGTCATGAAATTGGATGGACACTACAGATATGTGCACCGTGATTTTGTGTGGATGCTTCAGGATATACACAGGTAGTATCCCATTTGGAAGTTGTAAACACAGAAGCCATGCACCCCGAACGCCAGCAAACACGACAGCACAGAATAATAAGAATGTGTACCATCGACAAGCCTACCACTGCCACACTCTGCATAGACTGATAGTGTGTGGCAGCAAGATATAACTCTTGATTTGTATGCGACATGCAGCAACGATCATCAAGAGTTTCTATTTGGTTCGAGCAGGCGAGACCATCTGGTGGCAGAGAAGAGGGGAGAAAGGAAAGCCGAGGAGCAAATGAGACAGTGGGGTCAGGTGCAAGCTATGGGTAGTAATAATAATAATAATACATGCATATAGCACCATAAGAGGATTGAACGTCTTTCTGGCACTTTACAGATGCTGTATAGAAGGCATTAATAAATGACTAGGTGGAACATGTAAAGCAAAGGTAATATGCAGAGGTTACTTGCAAGCAGCAAGGACAGTGTAAGCATGCATACTCTCACGAAGGACGAATCACGAAGACCCAATAACTGCTGTAATAAACAAATTTGTTCGTAGTAGCCTTGTGCAGCAGGACACAAGCAGCAAAGTTAATATTACTGCTAACATATATTGAGGGTACACGGCAGAATCACTAGCCTTGGTCCTGGCTGCTCCTATAACATATAAGACATTGGCAACCGACCTAGAGATGGGGAGCAAGTCTGAAACCAGAGTGGTCGAGTGTAAGATCCAATTATTTATAATTACACGGCTGCCTCAGGCAGCCAATAGCAGCTAGCAGCAGCACCAAGGAGCAACGCAAGGCAATAATCTCTAAAGTTACAGCTTGGTGGGAAAGGAGGTAGATACTGTCTGTTCTCCATAAGCACCTTAGGTGGGGACCCAGTGCAGCCGGCAGGGATTGGAACAGACTTTAAGGTGTTATTGATAGAATGGAAGGCCTGATGGGGAACATTTAACGGTTCAACTTGTATATGTTGTCTAAGCAGGCCAATATTGTTTAACTGCTACCTAGTACAAAGTAGGCAGACTTGACTGTGCATCTGATACGGTCGTCTAGTGAGAGGTCACGTTGGAACAGGACACCTAGATTTTGGAAAGGTACAACAGGAGAGATGCTACCTGAACCCCATTTTGAAGAACTGAACACTGACGCCATGCACCTCAAATGACAGACGACATGATTCAATGGGTTAATCAGCATTTGCAGCATCGATAGACAACTGCAACTCGTTGTATTCGATCAAAGAATTCACCAGCAAGATTTAATACTTGATATTGATACGAACTGGAGGCACTATTGCCAACACGTTTGCATGTAGCGCAAATAAGGAAAAACCGTTGAAAGGCATGCAATAGGAGGGAAGAGAAGAGCAAACCTGAGCAGCTAGGCGGCTGGTTAGGCAGCCTGGTGAAAGCAAAGAAATTGACCTCTGTGCTTCAATGGAAAGGGGTCTGATTCAACCAGTTAACCATAAGTGACTCAGCACCTGGGCACCCATTTGGCACTTAGTACAAATGACTAACGGTCAGGGCACAGGGCATGCGGAATTTTTCAACAGCAGACTAATATAGATCTCTTTCCCTAACCTCCTATTTTCATACTTCCTGAACTGACAACGAAATCTGGTGAATATTTGACTTGTTGATTCTGTACAATTGAACCAATGAAAAGCAACGCATGCTCTAGCATACCATACAAACGTATTTAGCAACTCTGAACTCGTATTCTTAGCTTGATGGAGATTCCATAATAGCTAAAGCGGACATTCATTTTGACATGGGCTTTGGCTCAGCCGGGTGAGGTTATGATAAGTCTGCTATAATTGAAATTAATTATCGTAATACATCTACGTGATAAGAAATGCTATTCACATGGTACCACAGCCTACTCTTCACCGTAGGCTAATTATAATATTAATTGTTAATACTAATCAATTCTATAGAATCCTTACAGAGCCAAGTCTCTTCCTAGGTAGTAAAAAATGAAGTAAACGAAACATGTCGTTTGGTAAGTGGTAACATGGACTTCATCAGCATGCATACACAGGACAACTCATCGGGACTCAGTGAATGCTTTGCCGAGCAGAAGCGATTTAGCTTCTTTATAGATATCACTCAATCAAGGAATGCCTTGTCATCAGAGGAGTGAGTCCTAGGCTTTGGGAGCTTTCTGACTACAGGCACTGTCTCCACAGTATTGTAGGTTGATAAAGACACATCTAAACGACGTGAATCAGATGAGTAGGTGGGACGATGCGTAGCGTAATGGTAAAGTAGTTCTGGTAATTAAAATAATAATAATAACGATACATTTGATATAGCATCCTCAGAGAGCTCAATCTCTTCCTAGGCACTTTACATTTGCTGCATAGGAAGCACGATCAAATGGTTGGTGGTAACATGAACAATGCTTGCAAGAATAACATGGCCGAGATGACATGCACAGGGTGATAAATAGCATAATATGGTTTGGGGTGACCTGCACAGGGTCAGCATGTACAGTGTCAGCACACATGAGCACACACAAATGACGAATCGCATGGACCCACTAAATTGCTGTGATAAGTTGATGCGTTTTTTAGTTTCTTTTATAATGTGGTCAAGCCAAAGGATGTCGTGACCCAGATTGGAAGCGAGTTCCATGCGTTGGGAGCAAACGCACTAAAAGCACGATCTCTAAAGTATGAGGTTTGCATGAGGTTTATGTAAATAAGTAAATCCTGAAAAGCAAGTGGTACGATGCTTAGCCCGGTGGGGGGAGTGGGGGAGTACATCTGATAGCTGGGTTGGAGCCAAAGAATGAAGAGACCTAAAAGTGATTGACAGACCTTTGTAGCCGATGCGTTGCTTAATAGGGAGCCAGTGCAGGTCGGTGAGAAGTGGTATGATGAGGCAACTGTCAAGCTCGCAATGGACAAGCCTAGCGGTCGAGTTTTGCGCAAGCTGTCAGTGCCTGATTGCATAGGCCGGTAGACCAGCAAGCAGTGGAGCAAGTTAATTGAGTGACAGAAAAGTCAGTAACTAATATAGATGTCGATGTGCTACTTAGTAGAAAGCCAGTGCAGGTCGCTGAGAAGCAGTGCTCTGAGGACATGGTCTACCTAACAACAGTCCAGTCCAGAAGGCATACAGTTACAAAATGCATATGTTATCCCTGTCTAGGGCAGGCCCGAAGTTTGTTTGTGCAAGTACATAGAAAGCAGATGCACAAGAATGTACCTAACACGTTGCCGTCTAGTTATGTAATGTATCTCCGTCTGTAATTCCACTAAGTCATAAAGACCATGTGGGTGCTACACAGGAGAGTTTGGTATAGCCCACTCACAGCCTAAGCGGCTTTCGGTACACTTTCGGTTGCCAACAGACTTTGTCTCATGCAACAAAGTGAAAGTGGGAAGCATAAAAAGGGTGCTTGTAACAGGCTATATGGATTTCGTGCAGGTGTCACAAGAAATAGCCTACCTTAGCATGTTCTAAACGATGGGAAACATATGCCATGCACCTCAAATACCAGGCTTATTGCTGCCATAGGTTAATCAGCATCTGCAGCATTGACAGGACTACCTGGGCAACTCCATGCATATGGTAACAAAGTGGCAGCTGGATGCGATAAACACGTGATAAGAATTGGAAATAAGGTACAATCACATGGATAGCTGCATGTTATGCAAGTAAGGCAAGACGATAGGAAATCGGGTAACAATAAGAGTACTAGGATACTGCAGCCAGTTTAGAAGGCTGGCTATCCAACAGCTCGAACCCTCTGCAGCAGGAAGGCAATGAAAGCCCCTTCTCTGAGCTCCTGCTGCTACTGCTGCTGCCTCTCCACTGCTACTGCTGCTACCTTTCAGCTGCTGCTGCTGCTGCTGCTGCTGCTGCTGCCTCTCTCAGCTGCAGCTAATCTGCTGCCTCTCTCAGGTGCTGGTGCTGCTGCCTGTCAGCTGCTGCTACTGCAGCTACCTCTCAGCTGATGCTGCTGAGACTGCCTCTCTCAGCTACTGCTGCTGAGACTGCCTCTCTCAGCTACTGCTGCTGAGACTGCCTCTCAGCTACTGCTGCTACCTGTAAGCTGCTGCAGCTGCTGCTGCCTCTCTCAGCTGCAGCTAATCTGCATATATACATATATACATATATATATATATATATATATATATATATAATATATATATATAATATCCATTCTGCTGCCTCTCTCAGGTGCTGCTGCTGATGCTACCTGTCAGCTGCTGCTGCCTCTCAGCTGCTGCTGCCTCAACTTGCTACTGCTGAAGCATTTCCGCTGCTGCTGCTGCTGCTGCTGCTGCTGCTACTGCTGCTGAAGCCTTTCAACTACTGCTGATGACTTTGCCTTTGAGGTGCTGCTGCTGCCTTCCAGCTACTGCTGTTGCTGCTGCTGCCTTTAAGCTGCTGCTGTTGCTACTACCTTGCAGCTGCTGCTGCTGCCTTTCACCAACTGCTCATGCTGCTGGCTGTCCTAGCTGATGTTGCTGCTGCCTGTCTTAGCTGCTGCTGCTGCTGCCTGTCCTAGCTGCTGCTGCTGCTGCTCCCTCTCCTGGCTGCTCCTGCTGCTGCCTCTCCTAGCTGCTGCTGCCTCTCCTAGCTGCTGCTGCCTCTCCTAGCTGCTGCTGCCTCTCCTAGCTGCTGCTGCCTCTCCTAGCTGCTGCTGCCTCTCCTAGCTGCTGCTGCCTCTCCTAGCTGCTGCTGCTGCTGCCTCTCCTAGCTGCTGCTGCTGCTGCCTCTCCTAGCTGCTGCTGCTGCTGCCTCTCCTAGCTGCTGCTGCTGCTGCCTCTCCTAGCTGCTGCTGCTGCTGCCTCTCCTAGCTGCTGCTGCTGCTGCCTCTCCTAGCTGCTGCTGCTGCCTCTCCTAGCTGCTGCTGCTGCTGCTGCCTCTCCTAGCAACTGCTGCTGGCTCTCAGCTGCTGCTGCCTAAGCTGCTGCTTCAGCCTCTCCCTGCTGCTGCTGCTGCCGTACTGCTTCTGCTGCTGCCCCACTGCTGCTTCTGTTGCTGCCTGTGACCCGCTGCTTCTGTTGCTGCCTGTGACCCGCTTCTGCTGCTGCTGCTGCTGCCTGTGACCCGCTGCTGCTGCTGCTGCTGCTGCCTGTGACCCGCTGCTGCTGCTGCTGCTGCTGCCTGTGACCCGCTGCTGCTGCTGCTGCTGCTGCTGCCTGTGACCCGCTGCTGCTGCTGCTGCTGCCTGTGACCCGCTGCTGCTGCTGCTGCTGCCTGTGACCCGCTGCTGCTGCTGCTGCTGCTGCTGCTGCCTGTGACCCGCTGCTGCTGCTGCTGCTGCCTGTGACCCGCTGCTGCTGCTGCTACTGCCTGTGACCCGCTGCTGCTGCTGCTGCTGCTGCTGCTGCCTGTGCTGCTGCTGCTGCTGCTGCCTGTGACCTGCTGCTGCTGCTGCTGCTGCCTGTGACCCGCTGCTGCTGCTGCTGCTGCTGCCTGTGACCCGCTGCTGCTGCTGCTGCTGCTGCTGCCTGTGACCCGCTGCTGCTGCTGCCTGTGACCCGCTGCTGCTGCTGCTACTGCCTGTGACCCGCTGCTGCTGCTGCTGCTGCTGCTGCCTGTGACCCGCTGCTGCTGCTGCTGCCTGTGACCTGCTGCTGCTGCTGCTGCTGCCTGTGACCCGCTGCTGCTGCTGCTGCTGCCTGTGACCCGCTGCTGCTGCTGCTGCTGCTGCCTGTGACCTGCTGCTGCTGCTGATGATGCCTGTGACCCGCTGCTGCTGCTGCTGCTGCTGCCTTTCACCCGCTGCTGCTGCTGCTGCTGCTGCCGCCTTTCACCCGCTGCTGCTGCCGTTCAGCTGCTGCTGCCGTTCAGCTGCTGCTGCCGTTCAGCTGCTGCTGCCGTTCAGCTGCCTCTTAGCTGCTGCTGCCGTTCAGCTGCCTCTTAGCTGCTGCTGCCGTTCAGCTGCCTCTCAGCTGCTGCTGTTGCTGCCTCTGCCAGCTGCTGCTGCTGCCTCTCTCAGCTGCTGACTGCCTTTCAGCTGCTGATGCTGCCTCTCCCTGCTGCTGCTGCTGCCCCACTGCTGCTGCTGCTGCCCCACTGCTGCTGCTGCTGCCCCACTGCTGCTGCTGCTGCCTCACTGCTGCTACTGCTGCCTCACTGCTGCTGCTGCTGCCTTACTGTTTCTGCTGCTGCCTAACTGCTGCTGCTGCCCCACTGCTGTTGCTGCCTTACTGCTGCTACTGCTGCCTTACTGCTGCTGCTGCTGCCTCACTGCTGCTTCTGCCTCTCCCAGTTGCTGCCTCTCTCAGGTGCTGCTGCTGCCTTACTGCTGCTGCTGCCTCACTGCTGCTGCTGCTCCACTGCTGTTGCTGCCTTACTGCTGCTACTGCTGCCTTACTGCTGCTGCTGCTGCCTTACTGCTGCTGCTTCTGCCTCTCCCAGTTGCTGCCTCTCTCAGGTGCTGCTGCTGCCTTACTGCTGCTGCTGCTGACTTTCAGCTGCAGCCTCACTGCTGCTGTTGCTTCTGACTCTCAGCTGCTGTCTCACTGCTGCTGCTGCTGCATCTCAGCTGCTGCTGCTGCATCTCAGCTGCTGCTGCTGCATCTCAGCTGCTGCTGCTGTTGCCTCTTAACTTTTATTGTTGCAACTGCTGCCTCAGATTCAGCCCGGCACTTCTTACTTGGCACTAGCACAAGCTTTGCAAAGAACTGGCTGAGCAATCATTCAAACTTTATGGGTGGCAATGTCCTTTGACTTAAATTTAGATGCCATATAAGTTTAATTCTAGACCAATTTTCCAGCCTTGGTTTTGTTTTTAACCGCAATATCAAATACTATACTTGTTGGTACGGCACCTTTTACGAAGCAAATTCCCTTTATAGGGCTTTACGAATAGTTGTAGGACAAAAGTGTCAAACCGGGATTAATGATACACATGTCATAATGCTTAGTAAAACGTGCGCAGCTACACAAGTACAACTATAAGGCAAACATGCACAAGCACAAGAGAGCCTGGGAGCAACCTTTAGTAGGCTCACTTGTAAATAACAAGAACTGATTCAGGCAATGGTGAGAACAAATAGAACACAGACACGGAAGGCAATTTAACTGGAGTCGTGACAGGATAGGCAGAGCGATAGTACACGTCAACTGTCTGGAGCCTGACCAGGTGGGTGAAGCTGATAAAATGGGCAATACAGGCAAGGTACAGCAGAGAATAAGCTCGGTTACCTATTCTATCATCTACTTCTCTACAACTGGGCATCGGTTTGCAGCTACACTGTCGACATACCACACTGTGAGGGAAATTACAGTAACCAGATACAGCTCGACAGTTAGCCAGGGAGAATAGGACAACTGAAGGGGTTACCTAGAATACTAAGTAGCCTCATAAGTTTATACGGTAAGTTAGTAGCTTAATCAAGAGACAATGAAGTTCATTTCGCCCGGAAGACAAAGGCATGCACGTTAATTGCTGCGTGTCTGCGAGGGTTACCCCCCCCCCCCCAGCACGGTTCCCTCTGACAGTACTTGCTCAAGTTACCGACTCAAGACGAAAATTGTGTGGTGGCAAAATAAAGGTCTCGCGACACCGGCGTTAGAAGTCAGAAACGAAGGTTTAGTACGAACTCCACAATAATAATAATATACTTCATTTGTACAGCGCCCAAGAGAATCTCTTCTCAGGGGCTTCAAATATGCCTCGGGGCTCAGCTCACGACCTCAGGCACACCTTAATCGGGGCTAGCACCTTAACCGCCGGACCAAGCCTGCTAAACTGTCAACATTCGCTTTTAGAAGCAGCGCTTACATGGCGCGGCTACGAGAAAGTTGTTCTTGGCTCAAGAGCGGCTGCACGTCAGCCTAACGTATTCGGCACTGTCAAAATATAGCGTATATATAATCTAGCAGAAAGGCACCGCTCTGAGTAAGGAATGCATGTTCTATTCATGGCGCCAGAAAGCGGTAAAATTTTGCAGAGAACTTTCTGATGATGGGAGCTTGCGCAACACGAAAAATTACCGCTAAGCAGCATACGCAAGCCTTCGCGTCCCTGCTACCTCCACCTAGGCGCTTAAAGTTCGCCTCCAATAACGAATACTTACGGTAATGACGTCGTCTGCTTGAGTAGGGCTACATTCTAGTTAGGACTCCAAAAGCCACCCCAGGCTGACAATTGACTCGGCGTCGCTCACCTAATCAACTCCTGTTGCATACGGCAAGGCATGTCTACAATTTATGGCGCGCTACCTCTAAATTTCCGGTAAACGGCGTGCGGAAAGCCGACGCAGCTGGGTCACGTGGTCTTGCCGCTCCTAACGTGACGTCAAATCGCCGCGGTCGCTTGGGCTAACCACGTTTACCCCCCCCCCCCCCCCCCCAGCCTGCTCATCACCGGCCTACTTGATGTAGCAGCCCGTGACGACTAGCAAATAGCGGCGCTTGACGTGCGAACATCGGCGCACGCTCGCCTCGGGCTTTTCGTATCCTGTTCAAACTCCACTCGGAGTTACCAACACTACAGAAGAAGAACTGTCCATTAACTACCGGCCGAAATTTTTGCCGCACATGCCCTCTTGCGTGATCTCAGCCGGCAACTTCTGAAACTATTGTATTTTATTAAATGCTCCTTTAGCAACCAGATAACTCAATTACTGATGGCCGGCAGAGTACTCAGCCTCTTTCCAGGCAATTTTTATTTGCTGCAAAGAAATCACGATCAAATGGTTAGTGGTAGCGTGCTCAACGCCAACAAGCATAACGTGGTAGGGGTAATATGCACAAGGTCAGCATGCAGATATGGTTAGTGGTTGCATGAGAAGTATCAGCACTCATAAGCACGTTAACGACGAATCACATGGATCCACTAAGTGCTGTCATTAATAGGTACGTCGTGTAAGTGTTTCGCAATAATAATGCTTCGACCATCTGCTAGCAGCACAGTTTTTTTTGAGTTATACCCCTTCTGTGGCCAGCATCATTTGGATTGCATTTGCTTATGCCATCTGTCGAATATAAGGTGTGACATCTTCTTGATGTGCTAGGACACTGGGGACTTGGGGCAGTCAGCAGATCCTATCAGCACTTGCGTGCAGCTAAGGGTAATGCGGCGTTAACACTGTCTAATTTCCTCCTTTCCGAGGCTGAATGTCTTTTTAGTTAGGGAATTTAACCTCCAGACCCACAAAACATTGATGGAAAACTTATTTTCGCGCGCAGCACATTGTGCAAAGTTGGAGGCTGGTAGGAAAGATAAGAAGGCCGGCAGTGCAACCAGCTAAAAAAGCTTGAAGAAGTTGAGCTAGCGGCTTCAGTCATCAATGTAGACAAATAAGAGGAGGATAGAAATGAAAAAAATAAAGCACATGTAAAAGTTTTAGAGAAGATCAAAGTTATGTGTGCTGTTACGACTGTATTTATGTATATCACTAATAAAGTTGTCCCCTATGGGTTGAGGGTGTGCAGTCGTCCAACGTTATCGCGGTTAATCAGTTCGACACTCTACCGAGATTAGCGAATTTTCACAAACTGTGGTTGTTTATTTATAAATCACATTTTTCATAGTTAAAGCATGGAAAACTCTCAGACCTAAGACCTTCACAGTACGGTTTAACGATATTAGAGTCATCTGGACATCAAATAACACACCTTCAGTCACCATTACAATCGTGTTACGCAAATTTGAGACAAAGTAGGAAAAAGCAAGACATATATGACGCTGCAAATACCATGTTATTATTATTGTTGTTCGTGTAACTGTATATTTAGAGGATAGGATGGCAAATCAGAGAACGGCACGCTCTGAGTGGCTCGGTTTCACCGCGCCCGATTTTTTGGAAAACAGTTCTTTAGAATGGAGTTTGGTACAGACGATGTGGTCAGGATGTGCACCTACTAACGTGCTTAAGTAGAATTAGCAGCTACGCGCGAGGTCATGCGGAGTTCAGACTGCCAGAGCTCAGGGCTGCAGCTTCCATAGTCGATACGAAACTACGCTTCGAGAGCACGAGATTCGAATCTACGGCGATGAGCAGCTAAGTGCAACTTAGAATTCGCAGTTGTGTTCTGTCGGCTACTAAGCTAGATGCTCGTATTTTGAGGTGCTGAAGCGGTCTGCTTTCAAGGTCGGGACCATCGCAAACGACGCGCGCATATGGTTGTTTAAAGTACTCTTCGTGAGTTCACCGAGTTAGCTCGGTTGGTCCGGTTCGCGCCGCGTACAGCGCTTGCGCCGGCGCGTAACCAATACTAACAGACCCACAATAAGCTGTCGCTTTCGGCGTCCAGTTGTGGCCGCCTGTGTTTTTAACCGAACCGGGGTACGAATTCTCACCGCGGTTCCAACCTCATGGTAGGCCAGCGCTTAGCTGCTGCACGCTGGTCCGCCTTCGATCTGGCATGGCCCGCCTTTGATGTGTCGGGCCGCTTAACCGGAGGAAGGTTGGAGAGCTAGCAGACCCGCAGGCAGTTGAAGCGCAGACGCAGGGGAGAGCGGCTGTGAGCAGTCGCGCTGCCAGCCCAAATACACGGCTGTTGAAAGCCCAAGTACAAGGCAGTCGGCCACTTCGGTCCCCCGTCGTCGCCCATGTGCTGTCGGAGCGTCAAACTAGGAAGAGTTCATTACATGAACCGACGCACGGCACGTTCTCTGTAGAAAATTCTGAAGTCTGTTTAAATAAACGATCATGTGTGTTCAGACTCTTGCTCTGAATAACTCGAGCCTACTGACAAGAGCCACAATTACTGCAGTCGTGACGTATGCATGCGCATTCAACTCCGAGCTTTTGATTGGTCTGCTGGTACACCTCGAGGTAGCTTCTTCCCGCAATCACACATGTATTAATTTTATTCATAACTGCACGGTTTCTGCTAATAGATAAAATTTAATTACTATTATAATACGTTATTACATCCTAAAGGGCATGCACAATTTAGGATGCGCAGGTTTCGTAAAAGTGAAGCCGCTCTTTCGACAGCCTACCGTTCGACCTTCGCCTTGCTCTAGGCTTCGTCTTCCGGGCTAGCAGACTGCGCGTGTTATGGCGCGAATTAAGAGCGTGGATGGTTGTAAAGCCTTCAATCGTCAATAAATAATGAGATGCGTAAGGAGAAATGCTTTGTAAGACACGTGAGTTATCATGCTTTTTAGTTTGCAGAGGATAATTGTTTATTCGATGTTATTAGGTGGGCTGAATTCCGTACTTCCGTTCGCTTCCCCCTCCGTTGTGGCTTGCGCACTTTACAAGGCAGAAGTAGTAGGTCCTATTGTACGTCACAATGCGCCGAAAATCTGTTCAAAATTTTTGCCTTAGGAGCGAGGGTTATTTGGGAACTCGCTGGCCATTCGTATGACCTCTTGAGTTTTACCAGTTGCCGATGCTAGCCGAGCGTCAGGTATGCGAAATATGGAACGAGGTCACATAAGAGTTAAAGGACATTGACTGATTACTGTGGGAAACCTTCTATCGTTGATGATTTTGAAGGTTGACTATGGGTGCAGTTTGCTTAGCGAGCTGCCTGTGCCATTCTAAGCATATTAATTCTTTCTACCATTCGAGATTCGTAATTGACTTCGAAGATAGCTAGTCGTCAACCAATAACAAGCTACATATCGCGTATCTGAAACTGACGACGTATGCTGGTGTATGTGAAGTCTTTTTTGTGTATATTTGCATGTTTTGTGTATCTTTTTCTGCGGTGTGCGAATGGTTGAGTTACTGTGTGTTTGTTAATGAGTCTCATTGAGTGCAGGTGGAGGCACACGCATCAGCTTGACCATTTGATCACTGTTGTTCGTGTATAATTTCTTATGCGCATTATTGTGCACAGTTTATTGATGATCATTAGGAATTGGTTTGCGATGTATACTAATGTAGTTTAGTTTGGAAATATTGCAAATATTGTAATATCTGTGCAGCTCTGCTTCAGCTCTTAATCGATACTTGACCTACTCTTAAAAAATGTTGCAGCCGCTCGAATGCGCCGCCTAATCGTGACTTCGACCGCACAGCCACAGTTTATTTTATTTTAGCCAGCAGAAAAACTCAGCATGTCATGCTTTGAATGGATTGCTTTACACGGGACGTTTGGCTTGATTTACAAATTTGCAAGTACAGGTCATTCGAATGAATTCATGAGCTGCTGCTGATCTGCGGCCCCTCACTAACCGAGACTGCACGAGATCTTTGTCTGTGCCTTGCGTTATTACATACTGAAATCTTGTCTGTTTTAGCACACAGTTTTTGTGGATGTTATGGTCCACCTCACAGTTAATGCCAACTATAAGCAAACATGCAGTGACACTGGCAGTACATATGAAGTTCCTCTCGTGTTACATTTTTGTACCCCATGGCATGTCTTCATATGCAGCTGAGCATATGCTAACAGCATGCATACTTCGGTTTGTGACAGGCGTGTCTTCAGCGACCAGTCATATTGTTCTGAGCCGACTTCTCTGGTAGACGTGCTGCACTGTCTTCTTCAAGCCAGTGTCTGTTTATGTTGTTGTTTAGCAAAGTGCATAATTTGTCCATGTCAAATCATGCAACGGTATTAGTCAACTTGATTACAATACCCGAAGCAGCCTCTGATACAACATCCCTATGAGTATGTGCCTTATGTGAACCAATTCACTAGCTATGGCTTAAGTGGGTCTACTGCTGAGTTTTGTGATATTGTTCTGGTTGTGTATATACATACGTGTCTGTCTTGTGTTTATATGAGTAAGAATGCGTACAGGTGTCCTTGTGTGTATATTTTTGAGTGGTTGAGTTTTTAGAAACGTTGGTTAAATGTCTACCTGCTCGTCTTTGTGCATGTGTTAGTGGGTAAGTAAACCCGTGTCTGCACATGCATATGTGTAGTGCCTGCGTGTTTTTGGTGTGCCAGCTTGTTTTCCACGTGCTCATGCGTCTGCATATACAGGTATGGCATTGCTTGTGTGCAGCCGTGTGTGCATGCGATAATAGTTGTTCAGTTTATAGATGCCTTGTATTTCGCAGCTTTGGCATTTATTTGTTAATGTTTGCTACTCTACATTTCGAGGTGTGGAGGCAAATGCAGTTGCTGATGCTTGTGCATGTGTGTGTTTTTGCTTTTGTGTGTATGTTTGTGCTTTTGTGTGTTTGTGCTTTTGTCTGTGCGTGTGTGTGTGTGTGCGCGCGCGCTTGTGTATGTTTGTGTGTGTCACATCAAGGTTAGAATTAAGGTCGGTTGAGTCAGCAGCATCATTTGTGTAGCTGCAGCTGAGCCTTTACAGCTCTCAATCTTGCTTGCAGTGGTCAATAAAGAATTGCCCACTGCAGCCTTTGAACCCACGACATAGGTCATGAAGTGAAAGCACCATAACCCTGGATGTGCATGAGTTAGCCGTGTTAACTGGCAGTTATATGAACGTGATGGAAGTGCTTGGTGTGCTGAACATCGGTGTTAATATGTTGCTGCTCCTGCAGTGGTTTAGCCCAGTGGTTAATTAAGGTGCTCACCCAGCCCGTGGTCATGGGTATGTATTTCATGGTCCTCGGCTTGAGCCCCATGGCATACGTGAAGCACCTGAATAGATATATGAAGTTCTTTTAGGGTGCAATACAAGCAAATTATATTGATTGTGTACATTTGTATGTACTTATGTGGTTGGCAAGGTTAAATGGTTTTTGTGGAACACATGTATACTTTTTTGTGTGTGCACGTGTGTTAATCTGCTAGCTCGTGTCGTGTAATATGTGTGTGCCTGATATTGTGGTGCCGTGCCATGGATGCTATGCATGCACATGACCTGCTCTTCTGTCCACATGCTTGTGATTGTGTGCACAATATTGTGCATTAATATTTTGTGTGTGGGAACACATGTCTGGTTAGTGCATGGGCTCACACCCACATTTTATGTCTGCTCTGATGTGTAAGTGGCATTTCTGTAGGTCCGCTGTTTCTGTACACTCTGTATTGGTGTCTGCAGATGTTCACCAATATTTGTAATGGCATGGCTTAGTGGTGCACATACATATATGCCCGGTTAGTGTGTGGGCACATACCCACAATTGATGTGTTTGCCCTGATATGTCAGTGTGCATTTCTGTAGGTCCGGTGTTTCTGTGCACTCTATATTGGTGTCTGCAGATGTTCCACATATTTGTAATGGCATGGTTTAGTGATGCGTATGTATGTATATATGCTTTGCATACACTATGTTGGTGTGCTTGTTAGGTCTGGCTTACTACTAGAACACCTTCCTATACTTGCTTATAGGAGCATGTGGTATCATGTCACTCAATCCAGAGCTATCTGAAAGCTTGTGTGGTTGCTTATGGGTTTAAGTGACTGGATTTATATGAGCCCAGTTGCATGTGAAAAACGATGTTGAATATAATAATAATGTAACTCATTTGAATAGCATCCTAAGAGAACTTAAGCGCTATTCGGGCCCGCTATTTAACCAATAGGCCAAACCAGTTTTCTGGTATTTTAGCAAGGGTGTGCTTGGATTTGTGCAGCCATGTCTCTTGTCTGGTATGTCGTGATGCTCACATGTCCAATTCGTAGAAATGATTGGACATTCTTTAACACATTTTAGTCGACTAAAAAATTTCTGTTTTGTAATGTGCCCACCATTACTACCTATATTGTTGCTACGGTGTTGCTTACTGGCCTGCCGGCATGTGCATTAAGGCGATTACAGCTTGTGCAAAACTCTGCAGCTAGGCTTGTCTGTCGTGAACATCGCAGTTGCCATGTCACACCTTTTCTTACTGACCTGCACTGGCTACCAGTCAAGCAACGGATCGACTTCAAAGTTTTGTCGCTCACTTTTAGGTCACTTCATTCATTGGCTCCAGCCTATCTCTCAGATCTACTCCCCCACCAGGCCAAGCATAGTACCACCTGCTTTTCGGAATCCAACAGTCCACAAATACCTTGTACAAACCTCAAATCCTTTGGAGACCGTGCATTTAGTTCGTATGCTCCCAAAGCCTGGAACTCCCTCCCGACTTGCGTCAGAACATCCCCTGACTTGACCACATTTAAAAAGAACGTAAAAACACACCCATTTAGGACAGCATTTAGTGGGTCCCTGTGATTTGTCATTCATGTGCTTATGCGTGCTGACACTGTGCATGCTGCCACTAACCACATTTGCATGCTGACCCATTGCATGTCACCCCTAACCACGTTGTTCGTGTTGTTTATCAAGCATGATATTACTCACGATTCAATCGTGTTTCCCTTTGCAGCAAATGTAAAGTGCCTAGGAAGAGATTGAGTTCTCTGGGGGCACTTTATCCAGTGCATTATTATTATTATTATTATTACTTTTACGTATACAAGCAAAAAAATAGCATTTAAGCACGTAGTATTGTTGGTTTGTGGTGACTTGCTCTTGCTGATGCTACTCGTAACAGCTGCCGGTTAACAACGGATACAGAGCAAAGCTCTTATGTTGACCCACATTATTATTACGCTGACCCACAAGGCCCACCACAGCTTGGCTTCTCCATACCTAGCTAAACTGCTGCTCCAGTTTCAGCCACCTCGTGCCTTCAGTTCCTGTATGGAACATTAAATTAGCTGTTACATTTCTCACCTTACAGACAGTTGGCGACAGAAGGTTTGGCTCTGTAGGTTCTAGACTGTGGAACTCGCTTCCATGGCTCTTATGCAAGGGCAACTACTCTCCTCCTGCCGACTATGGCCCATACTGTTCAGCCGTCCTGAGCTGCTACCTCCACGCTACCCACTATCTCAACTGCTCTCTTGACTGCTATGCTTCCCAATTTCTCTTTGTCGCGTGAGACAAAGTCTGTTGGCCACCGAATGCGTATCGAAAGTCACTTATGGTGTGAGTTTGCTATACAAAACTCTCCCGTGTAACTCTCCTTCGTAGTCTTTGTGAAGTTACAGACTGAGAAACATTACACTGACCTATTCACATCGTTGCATGGCATCTGAAATGCACCGGGTCAACTTGACTACGTTTAATTATAAATATAATTCATTTGTATAGCGCCCCAATAGAACTTAATCTGTATTCAGGCGCTTCACATATGCCTCGGGGCTCGACCTCAGGCCGACCTTAGTCAGGGTGAGCACCTTGACCGCTGGACCTGCAAAACTGTCAACATTGGCTTTTAGAACTTTCTGATGCTAGGAGCTTGCACAACACGCAAAATTACTGCTAAGCAGCATTCACATGCCAGCGTGTACCGCTGCCTCCTAGGCGCTTGAGTAGGGCTACATTCTAGTTAGGACTCCGAAGGCCGCCCCAGGCTGACAATTGACCTGGCGTCGCCTACCTAATAAGCTCCAGTTACCTACGGCAAGGCGTGTCTACGTTTGGCGGCATGCTGTCTCGAAATGTTCGGTTAACTGCCCGCCAAAAGCCGACGCAGTGGGGTCACGTGGTCTTGCTCCTTAGCGCGACGTCACACGTCGATCGCTGAGGCTAACAACGCTTAGCCCCACCCCTCCCTGACCGCTCAATAGCTGGTTATTTGACGTGGCAGCCGATTACGACTAGCAAATAGCGGCGCTTGACGTGCGAACATCGGCGCACGCTCGCATCGGGCTTTTCATATCCTGTTCAATCTCCACGACGAGCATCTACTACCGGCCAACACTACGGCATCTACTGCCTGCCGCGGCTTTTGCCGCACACGTCCTTTGTGAGTAATGTAATGTATCTCCGTCTGTCACTCGACACAAGTCATAAAGACTATGTGGGTGTTACGCAGAAGAGTTTTGTTTAGCGCAATCACAGCCTAAGCGGCTTTCGGTACTCATTCGGTAGCCAATAGACTTAGTCTCACGCAACAAAGAGAAAGTGGAAAGCAGTGAGGAGAGCAGTTGAGATAGTGAGTAGAGTATGGTCGACGTATCTCAGCCAGCAATTCCTGGAACTAGAATTTTTCTAAATGCTCTTTTAGAAACCGGATAATTCGCCCACCATCATGGCCGGCGGTGTACTCAGTCTTTTCCGGGCACTTTTTATTTGCTGCAAAGGAATCACGATCGAATGGTTACTGGTAGCGTGCTCAACGACAGCAAGCATAACATGGTAGGGGTAGTATGCACAAGATCAGCATGCAGATATGGTTAATGGTTGCATGCGCAGTGTTAGCACTCACAAGCACTTAAACGACGAATCACGTGGATCCACTAAGTGCTGTCAGAAATAGGTACGTCGTGTAAGTGCTTCGCGATATTAATGCTTCGACCATCTGCTAGCAGCACATTTTATTTTGGGTTATATCCCTTCTGTGGCCAGCATCATTTGGATTGCATTTGCTTATGCCATCTGTCGAATATAAGGTGTGACATCTTCTTGATATGCTAGGACTCCGGGGACTTGGGGCAGATGACCTTGTGACCTTCGCCGCAGCAAGCAGATTCTATCGACACTTGCTTGCATCTAAGGGTAATGCGGCGCTTATGTAATGTATCTCCGTCTGTAACTCCCCAAAGTCATAAAGACCATGTAGGTGTTAAGCAGGAGAGTTTTGTATAGCGCATTCACAGCCTAAGCGGCTTTCGGTACGCATTCGGTAGCCAACAGTCTTCGTCTCACTCAACAAAGAGAAAGTGGGAAGCATAGCAGAGTCAGGAGAGCAGGTGAGGTAGCGAGTAGCATAGAAGTAGCAGCTCAGGACCGCTGAAAGGGATGAGCCCTAGTCGGCAGTATGAGAGTAGTTGTCGTTGCGTAAGAATTGTGGAAGCGAGTTCCACAGCCTAGGACCTGCAGAGCTAAAGCTTCTGTCACCAACTGTCTTTAAGCGGAGGAATGGGACAGCTAATTTATTGTCCAAACAGGACCTGAGGACGCAAACAGGCTGAAACTGATGCAGTAGTTCACTCTCGAATCTCCTCCGACGCCGAATATCTTTTTAGTTAGGCCATTTAAATTCCTATTTACAAAACATTGATATCAAACTGATTTTCGCTCGCAGATCGTTGTGTAAAGTTGGATGCTGGTAGGAAAGAGAGATAGGCCAGCAGTGTAGCCAGCCAAAAGGCAGTAGAATATGAGGAAGCCGCTTCAGTCATGAATGTAGACAAATACGATATAGATAGAAAGGAAAAGAAACTAAAGCATATCTAGAGGTTTTTTGGGAAGAGCGAAGTCGTGTGCTGTTGCGGCTGTGTTCACGTATGTCGCTAATTAAGTTCACCCTGACGGGTTGAGGGTGTGGAGTCGTCCTTCGTTTATCGTGGTTAATCAGTTCCTCACTACCGCAATAAGTGAAATTTCGCAAACTATTATTCTTTATTTATAAATTGAATATTTTCGTAGTTACAGCATGGAAAAACTTGTCAAGACCCTCTGAATACGGTTTAGCAATATTAGAGTCTCTGGACAAGAAATAATACACCTTAAGTCACCATTATATTCGCGTTGTGAAAATATTACACAAAATAGGACAAAGTAAGACATATTAGACGCTACGAATAACATATTATTATTATTGTACGTTTAATTGTACATTTAGAGGATGGAATAACCAATCAGTGAACAGCACGCTCTGAGTGGCTCGCTTTGACCACCCCTGATTTTTTATCGCGTTTCCCTTTGCAGCAAATGTAAAGCGCCTAGAAAGAGATTGCATTCTCTGAGGGTGTTTTATCAAGTGTATTATTATTATTATTATTATATGAAGACATGGAAATGGCAGAAAGACTGATGTACAACAAGCCCGAAGAATTGAAATGGTTGAAATTAAAGCGGCACTGAAGTTATAGAATATTTTGATTATCAAAGTAAGACATTTCGTCTAAGCGAGGAATATCGCACTGATACAGAAAACCTAGCTGGCCAAGAGCTTGGGTTGCTTTAATTACGAAGGCATGCTCGACTATATGATGTTTATTGAAAATAAGTGACTCGCGCGTCAGAAGCAAGGCAGTGCTGTAGATATGCTTATCAATGGCAAGAATCCTGGTGCTCAAAATGAACATGGTGGAGGTTATAAAAAGCTCCAGTGACACCAGGTGGACTTAAGCAAATAGAGTCTATCTCAAGTCTTAGTCTACCCAGTGTTTATGCAATGCTGATGGTTTGTCTTTTCTTTATTGGCATAGTAAAAAAAGCCGAGATGCTTTCTCTTCTCATCAACTACAAGAAGAGGAGTTAACCCGCTTCCTTCATACTCGCTAACATCTGTACTCACATTAAATAGCTCTGCCAATTTCGGTACGTCGTCGACAGATAAAGATTCGCCATGGGCTTTATTTTTAATGTTAAGCAATTCCCGCAACTTTGGTATGAGCTGAGAATATCGTTCTAACAAGAACCAAGTCAGATCTGTAGTCGATTCTTGATGATGCTCCCTTGGATGAAGAAATCTTATAACACCACAGAGCACAAAGGTTGTCCGACTCATTCTTGATATTCAAAGTGGGCTGTTTCTTTTCTAAACCTTCTGGCACTGGTAAATAATTTCCTCCGTACCGGTGTCTAAGGTAAGTAAACTTAGCATAAATACCGTGTATACCAATCATTCTCCAGCAAGAACCCCTCTCAACCCATCCTCAACTTGTTTCTTAAAAGAGTCAAACTGCGATCTTATTGTCCAGTCTATATCTGAAGTCCTGTTTATCTTCGTGTTCATTAATCCAGCATAATGTTGATAACTGTAATCGCCTTTTTCATTAACAAGTATAGGAGCAAAGACAAGTGTCATTTTTAGATTACTTCTGTTCTTTAGCAAGTCTCTTATCCCCTTGCCAAATCAGAACCAGTTCTTTCATAGAGTGCATTAAAGTCGGCTTTGCCATTGTCCAATCCAACATACTCATAATCCCTAAATTTACCATAAGAATAAAACTTGCCTAAAAATCATCCTGCCTCATTAATCCGCGACAAACGTAATGCCTCTCTTTCATAAGACCATTCTTTTAACCTCAAGTTAATCTTCTTTGTAGGGGGATTGACTTTCTTTTCTCTTTTCTGTTTGCATTTGACTTGTTATCGCTTCATTTAAAACTGCCTTAGAAAATAGATATCTAGGTAAAAGCCGAGTCCTCTTCCTAACTTTTTCTCTGATTTATTTTTTAGCATGATCTGCACATTTCACACCCTTTTGCCGCATAAACTCGTTGTTTTGCTGCATGTTTCTATATTAAGTAAATAATTTGTGTAAAACTATTTTACTAGCCATTCCATTGTTGCTTTGCGAATTCTTTCGTACTGTAATATCAAACCCTCTGCTACAAGTAGTGTATAAATGAATGGTATGGATGCTAGGGAAATGTCGATCGGTGAATCTATCGAACACAGTGAGTGACGTAGATGAAAAGATAATCATTTGCTCCTAGGGTCCATACCATTCATTTGCATACTACTCGGCCCACTGAATGTACCCTAACATGGTTGAAATTTACCTAGTCTGCTAAAACCTAGACGGGACCCTATAGGAGCATCGGCTGGCTTCATGTAGTTTGAGCCCGTTGGTTCAACTTCGATCTGTTTTAGCTTCTCAAGGCCTAGTAAGGCTTGGCTTGGCCAAATACAGCTACAACACGAAAGCTTTAGATTCAAGCTGCCAGACAAGTGCCTAGCAAAGGAGTCGTCAGCTAGCTGACTGGTTGCTAGCAGTCTGGTATTTCGTGACGTTAGGGGCAGCGTCTGCTCGGGCGTAACATCGACCGAACGCTGGCAGCTCCTCAGTACCACATGCTGCAGCCACTGACTATAGCTGCTCGTGCTTGTAGCTCGTGCTACAAGTCGCTGGAGTCGATAAATCACTGATTAATTTATTAATTTGCTACAAGTTAAGAGTACAGGTACATAACAGGCAATCATAGGAAGCTGAGTGACATGCAGCGCTAGGTAGCTGCCTCGAAGAGCTGAAATGCTGCAGCTGCCTTCCTTTCATTGTCTGCTCTCGGCTGCTACAGCTGCTGCAGGGTACACGGTCACAGTCTGCCTGTCCGAGCCCAGCACGGCTAGCACGGTCCTCTTGTCCTCCGCCCAGTGATAGCCACAAAAGCCACTGCAGTCCGTGGCTGCTGTAGGAGAGGACCTGCTGCAGCATCTCCCCAGTCTCTGCACAGAGCGCCCTCACATAGTTCCTGCTCGTGTCTTTCTCCAGCAGCCCTCGCACAGCCACGTACACGAGGCTGCCTGCAGCACAGACGCCCAGCGCTTTCTCCTCGCTGCTCAGCTCGTGTCTCCATTGACTGTCACCTCGGTGGCTGCAGCTGTCCACTACGTGCAGCTTTCTGCTACCGTCCAACTTCACCCCAAAGCAGCTCGTAGTGACTAGAGCAGCAGCAGTGAGAGCCACATTCTGTATGCGATACTTGTACTTGCTGCTGTGCAGCAGCTGCCCCGAGCTCAGCTGCAGCAGCTGCAGCCCTTGGCCACAGCTTTTCTCGGTCACAGCAAGCAGGTCGCCGAGCACGGACAGCTTCCAGGGAGACCACGGCAGTGGCAAGAAACGCTTGTCCTCGAGCCACTGGTCCCATCCAGCCAGCCAGCCAGACGACTGCCCAGGCGTCCAGCCATAGGGCTGCGCCTGAGCAGCAGGACGAGCTGTGAGTGCAAGCCTACGACGGCTCGTCCATCCTGCAGGGACTGCACTGCACAGACCCTGTCGATCTGTCCGTCGCTCAGCCTCGCAGGTTTCCAGACGCTCAGCGTTCTGCCACTCTGACTGTATTCCTTCAGGCCGTGCTCCATGGCAGCCAGCAGCAGATGCCCCTCTGACGTCACAGACAGGTCCTCACACCGGTCAGGCGTCTGGAAGCTGCTGGAGGCCGGGCCGAAGTGCAGCTCTGGCTGCTTCTCTTCTACAACTAAAAATGTGGGATCCGTGAATGTAGGCAGCAACAGAGAGCTGTGTGTGCAGAGTGTGTCTGCTCTCTATCTAGAATGCACGAACATCTCCTATTCATTAGAATATTTCCTATGATGTACATTCAACGTACAGATGCTATCGGCTGCAAGCCCCAGTTGTTCTGCTATACTCTGATTGGTTAGGGAACAATGAGTTCAGAGATGTTCACTGACTATGCGATGATATGAGGTGGTGATTCATGAGTTTAGAGTTCAATCACATTTCAGTTACTGTTAAAAAAAATGATTGATGGATATGTGGCTCATCAAGTCGTTCTTATACCAGTCTTTGCATATTTGCCCCTAATAAAATAAAATGAATTGTATATATATTAAAATGGGTTTTCATCGCTTGCCTGTACATTAGGCAACATGCAAGGCTGTATCTTCAGCTTTTCATAAGTGGCCCCTATCTTCCCTCCCTCATTTGTTCATGCCAAGCTAAATCTCAGCGGCTGCAAAACGGCAAGTATAAAGGTACGCCACACAGCTCACCCATAGTCTTATCACTGATTCATGAGGTGTTGCATCACCAGATCATGGTCGCCTTCTAATGCACAACTATGGAGAATTACACGGGAGCCTGTCCAATAGTTTAATGAGCTCACATTCAATCCTCTGGAGCTTTTAATGTAGACTTTATTTTGCATTACGGAATGGGAAATACAGCAATTAGGTTGAATCGGGCGGACAGAGGAACAACTAATCAATAATGAACCAACAGCTCAGACTCTAAAAGGGTGTGCAGTCAGCTGAGGGACGGAACAAGATTAGAGTGCTGGGACCCAAACAACCCAGTGGCTCAACCCGACCGTTAGTTGCTGATAACAACAGCAGTATAATAAGAATTGCCAAGAGGCTCATCAAAACCGACGGTATCGTGACGTCCAAGAACAGTTGAATAGTCTATTGATTTGAATGCTACTGACATATCTAGCAGGACCGTGGATGTGAGGATTAAACCCTCATTTCTAACAAGCAAGCCATCAATCAAAAGAAGAGCTTGAATACTGGCAGCAAGGAAACCCTAAGCCTATTTAAAAAAATAAAATGTAGTGCAAACAGATGAAAAATGAAACTTCACCATTTTCGAATGGATCAATAACTTTTGAAGTCGAATTAAGAGTAGTCATGTACCCAGGCTAGGTTCGGTTGGCTGGGACCGGACGGGTATAATGAGGGTAACGGTCACCGTCTAGGCCGGGGTTAGACCTACGGCATTGCCGGGTGTGCAGTGATGTGAGGTCACAGGGGCTCTTGGGTAGAAGTTGGCCGAGTAAGTCGTGGTGTGTTGGAGGCTCCCGGTCACGCCGAGTTATGCACCTGGATGGTTACATGAATGCTCCAGGATGCGGCCATGCGAAAAAGGTTACGAGTGCCAAAGCCCAAACGGAGCTGGATAGCATGCTTGTTGTTTAGACTTGTATATTCCGCGTTCCACGTGTAGCATGTTCGTGGCCCCCTGCGAGTTGGTGTCTTTCGGCGGAAGCTCCCGACTGTGGTGGAAGTCGACTCCGACTAGCCAAGCAGTTACTCACCTAGCCGGATCTTTTACGGTGTAGGCTCGTACTGTTGGATTCGGAGTCGGTACAACGGCAGGATTGTGGGAGCCGACTGACCAACTAACATGTTTTTTCGTGCTTGCTTTGTCGTCTGGCGCCCCTATAGATTACTTTTTTATGACCCTCCATGTAGACTTGTTCAGTTCCCCTGTTGTTATTAGCGAATGCGGAATTGTAAAGAGGTATAACCTGACGGCCGCTCGTCTTACCCTAGCTCAGCGGTAGGGCGAGCAGCAGCGTGGCCGGAGTATGGCTGGGTTGGCTGGAAAATAGCCTCTGACTCATACAACTCGGGTACAGTCATAGAAGCAGATCAACGATATTTCCCCGATGAATGTATATTATATGTTTTGGAAATTATGCTTCAGCTTTTGGCAAGGCAGCACTAACAAATAGGAATTTGTTGGGTCAAAAACGTGCTGCTGCAGTGAGACCACTGCTACCAGCCAAGGCTCTTAACAACGGACTTGACAAGACTCATCGATGATGCACTGACCTATTAGCTATCGGCACTAATAATCCTGCCATCCTCCTATGTTAACACTAGGTTCCTTACCAATCCACAGACATCTCTTAGCTACATCGTGGGAAAGCACGAAGGTGCATAGGCAATGGTACAGGTCACTGGATTCTCATCTTTCGTGCAGCACTGAAATTGCCGATACAACTAGATGAAATTATGCACATTTGCTTAAGTACAAATGTGGTAAATACAGCAAAAGGCCTCCTAGAAGTTGCTGCTTTGTCAATAATGGGAGGCAAAGCAGCCATGCAATCCTGGCAGCATTACTCACAGCCGTGCAGGCTAGCAAACTAGTAGCTAGGAATCTGAAAGCTGTTGTCCTGGCAAGTTGTGTTCACAAAATGTGAACTCACCTGCCATGTTACTACCACCAGCATCATCCTTACAGAAGCTAGCTTCAGCTAGGATTCGGTCAAGGCAGTCTACAAGGAAAAGGGCCTCAAGTAGTGTAACTGACACACTTCAACAAGTTTGGCTGCCAGCACTTCGAGCCAGGCCATGCACGAGCTGCAGAGCTTGGCAGACAGCTACCTGAGGTCAGCTCAGGTATTCCCATCCATGAAGTGACCACTTCGTCTAAGTCATTGGGAAAAGATCCATTCAGAGCCACAAGCTTTTCAGTTGCCGGTGTCTCACTGGAGCTATCCAGCTGCTTGCCAAGCACTTCGAGCCGCGATCTCAAGGTCGCCTGCTGGTCCAGGAAATCAGGGTCGCTGGCCAAATCTGTGATGCTTCTGACATATGCTGGAGCATGTTGCACTGACAGATTCAGCTGCTCGGCCAAGCTTTGCAGGGCCACAGCGCTCTTTTCAAGCTGGTCGTAGCAGTCCCTGACCTTGCTCTTTGTATCTTTAAAGCTTTTGCTTACAGCCTCCACTGCGTGCTTCTTCTTCGTCCTTAGCTCGTCCAGGTGAATGGCTCGAGCCGATTGGAGTTGGCTGACAAGACTTCTGGTCCAAAGCAGCTGTGCAGACTTCCCATTTACACCCTGAAGAAGATGCTGTATACTCTCACGTGCATCCTTCAAAAAAGCTTCTGCTTTCGGTTCTTTTAGCGGCTGCGCAACCGAGTGTTCCAGGCCCAGGCACTGTGTAAGGCAGTCGGTACACTTGGCTTTCTTGCAGTCAAAGCACATCAGATCCAGCGGCTTCCGGTGCGATAGGCACTTCTGCTGCCCTGAGGCTTGCAGCACTTCACTCATGGTCTTGATCTGATCGACGGCGACAATCACGTGATCCGGGTTGCATCGGCTATGGCCTGGCAAGCAGGCTGAGCACACGGATCCCTGGCACTGCATGCACCAGTCGTCTGCCTGCTCGTCTGGTTTGTCATCCTCTCCGCAAAAAGTGCAATTGCCTGCATCTCGCACAGCTTTTGTAAGCCTCCCAAAGTTGGCAATAAAGCCGTTGTGATGCTTTGTTATACTGATGTCAGTGGAAACTTTGCAAGTAGGGCAGAGCATGGTGCTCTTTGAGCCCTCTGCTGTGCATGCTTGGTCTGCACATTGACTGCAGCAGCTATGCAAGCAGAGCAGCAGCACAGGCTGCTCTGCAATTTTTCTGCAGGCGAAGCAAGACAGTAGGCGTTCGTCCATCGATGCTAGTCAGTGCATCGAAAGCTCTTGTGCCATGGCTTGTCTCAAAAAGGCACTAACCAAAGGTCTGGCTGGTAGATCAGCTACAAAAGTTAAGCACGAGAGACAAATTGCGACAAAAACGGATGAAAAAATTGTCTGCAAAGCAGACACTATTATAAATAAGAAACGTATAGAAAAGCTTATCAATACTAGCCTAGCACGAGAATTAAAACGTGTGTATCTCATAACTGCTTGTCTAGAAACGATAAAAATGGATCACAAGGAAAACATAAGCTTTTTCATATCAATGAGCATATATTCGACCCTTTTCCACTTTGAGGACATAATGAATCAAGATTGCTACCAGCTCATCATGGCCGAAGTTACTGTACTCTCTGCATTGCCACTTCTAGGCGCTAATTTCACATATCAACAGAACATCGATCCGAAGCATAATGCCAAAGTTGTGCTGCCAATTATCGTACAAGTTGCAAGCAGTATGGTTTTCAATACCATCCGACATAACTGTGAAGCTCGTCGAGTCCATGATAGCCCGAGTAGGAGAAGTGGTCGTTAATCGGGAAGAGGCAACATCCTACTAGATTTGGTGTTTTTTCTGCCCATACTGTGGTTGTCTTGTGAAAAGAATTGTGTTGGACTGTTTTGTATACTACGGCATCAATTTTATTCGTTTGTAAGCTCTGGGAGGACTTTAAAAATGCCTAAAGCAATAGTCGACCAGGCGGCCATAGTGGTAGAGGGTGTGGCAAACATATGGTTGCTGTGTAGCTCTACCGAAGGCCTTTCCATCCAAGATCAACCGGAGTGCTAGCAGGAGCCAGGAGAAAAGATTTTCACGTTAGAGAAATGGAGCTTTCTTTAGGTTTATTAAGACATAATATTAAGACATTATATTAAGACATAATGACATAAGTAGCACATATTAAGACATGGTATTAAGACATAATGACATAAGTAGCACATAAATACCATTAATGGAGAAATGGAAAATTCTACTCGACTGGTTCCTTTCGCGTCTTCTTACTGCTTCCACCCGTTGGGTATGAGGAAATTTACACCAGGATTTAGGTACTTCCATTTTTCTATGGGGGACAATCATCCCCACGCCCCTTCGGCTCGGACACTGAGTGATAGTCATAAATGCTACTGCAAGCATTAAATCTGACTCGGTGACTGCATTTGCTGTAGAATCTGGGCACAATAAATGGCTGCGACTATTAGCATGCAATCGCCTGATATACTACACACCTTCGATAAGATCAACTTAACACTTGCGTAGCACCATAAGAAAGGTCCAAGCACATTCATAAATGCTGGGGAAAAATGCCAAAAGATTGAGGACACAATGCCCGGTTTCAGCATGCACATTGAGGTAAATGACAGTGCAAACGAACACAGTAAATACTATGAGGAATAGGTAGCACATGGACAGCTTGCGAAATGTAAAATCAGACGATGTCATAGTGTCAGACGAAGTCATAGTGTCAGTCGTTAATATTTACTCTGATTCTGGGTTCATGGGAATTGAAGACAAGGTCGATACAAGATTTGATTTAGGTTTGAAGAAGAAGAGTTAACAAAGCGGAGCCACAGGAATAGGAGCTGTTGCTAAACGGGTCCCCTGCATACACTGTAGCATACAAACAACAGCATAGATACTGCTAGAAGATGCTGTACAAGAGGGCACCAGAGGAGAAGCTGATTCCAGGGGATACCTGAGAAATAAGATTAATGTATATATATATATATATATATATATATGTGTGTATATAATAATCCAATAATATATAATAGTATATAATATATATATATATATATATATATATATATATATATATAATTCCCGGCCAAGAGAATAGAGGCACTTCCAAGCGAGAAATCGATAACCTACTTAAAGTAGCCACATTAGGTCAGCAAGAACTAAAACGTGGAGCTTCTAATATTTGCAAAAAGTAAGTGTAGCTACAGAAATTTGCACCAACTGCAAGCTTTTATACACTGGTCAGAAGATCTGCTAGCAAGAGACTGGAAAATCATGACTAGATTTGGAAAAGACCAGCTTGGCGTGGAATCCTAGTCTCGGGAAGCCCAATTTTTGCAATTGTAAGACGACAAAAGTCAAGTTTGCACAAGTTGCGAGTATGTTATTGGACGGGCATAAAAACCTTTAAGTAGCCACTTAAAGAAATCTAAATGAGACTCAAAATTGCCTGGGCCGGCTTTCTAGGCAAGGTTTTGACCAGATAAAGAAGCTGGAAGTAGGCAAACTTTATCGTGAAGGTGATTGCTGACATCCGCACATGGATGGCAGCAAATTTTCTAAAACTAAACGATGATAAAACTAACTTACTAGTTATGGGTAAACCCAGTGTGATTCAGAAATTAGAAAGGCTGACGCTCAAACTTGGCTCTGCCAGCATATCTCATGTTGAATCAGCCCGAAATCTAGGTGTCATGTTCCAAAGTGACCTCTCTGTATACGACCACATCAGATCCACAGTCAAGTCTGCCTACTTTCAGCTACATAACATTGCTAAAATTCGGACTTGTTTAAATAAGGATACCACGTGCAAGTTGGTCCATGCATTCATGACATACCGTCTTTACTTCTGTAGCTCACTGCTTGCTGGCCTGCCGACATGTGTGACCAGGCGATTACAGCTGGTGTAAAACTCTGCAGGTACGCTTGCCTGTCGTGAGCTTCGCAGTTGAAACATCACACCACTTCTTGCCAACCTGCACTGGCTACCAGCCAAGCAATGAATTGACTTAAAGGTTTTGTCGCTCACTTTTAGGTCACTTCATTCTTTGGCTCCAGCCTATCTCTCAGATCTACTCCCCAACCAGGTCAAGCATAGTACTACCCGCTTTTCGGAATCCAACAGTTTACCAATACCTCGTACAAACCTCAAATCCTTTGGAGACCGTGCACTTAGGTCGTATGCTCCAAAAGCCTGGAACTCCCTCCCGACTTGCGTCAGAACATCCCCGGACTTGACCACATTTAAAAAGAACCTACATACACACCTGTTTAGGACAGCATTTAGTGTGTCCCTGTCATTCGCCCTTCACTTGCTTATGCGTGCTGACACTGTGCATGCTGCCACTAACCACATTTGCATGCTGACCCATTGCATGTCACCCCTAACCATGTTATTCATGTTGTTTATCAAGCGTGATATTACTCACCATTCAATCGCGTTTCCCTTTGCAGCAAACGTAAAGCGCCAAGAAAGAGATTGAGCTTTCCGAGGGCACTTTATCAAGTGCATTATTATTGTTATTATTATTATATTGCAAGGGGATGAAGGCTTTTTTTAGCACCAGGCTTTCCAGTTCATGAATGATATTGCTGTTGTCCTTAATTGCAAGGCAGGTAGAATCGTCACGTCATGTAATTGGATTCGCCCGACTGTCTAAGTGATCATGTTTGCAGGGCAAGTTACAAGGGCAGTGACAGTTTGAGGTGCTGAAAGATCACAGGTGATTGAAGCAGAGTTCTACCTGTGTGCCATCTGCTTATAGACAATAGCCCAACTTATTCTTAACGACTAGACGAACACTACAAAGGTAGGAGGACATTCGATTTGTCAGAAAAGGTGGGCCTGGTAGAGCGGCTGGAAAGGCTCGTGTTTGACAGGCCACGTTCATGAAAGTCGGAAGTTGACATACAATGCACGTATGCCCTGTACTATGAATAGTAGAGGATCTAAACCACTCATGTTATGGGTAATTGCCGTCTGGGTGTGCTGATATGTCGTCCAAGCATGCATGCTTATAAATCGCAAGAATCTTGATGCCCAAAATGGACACAAATAATTTCACAAAGAAGCTTCAATTGCATCAGGTGGAACTAAGCAGATGGACTGTATACGTCGTGATGATAAAAATAATAATAATAATAACTAAACAGAGAGTCTCCAGGCATTTACAGACTAAAATCTAGAATAAATCATTTCTAGATCGCCTACGGGATATTAAGCAGCCTCAATCAAAGTATATGTAGCAGCAGAAAAGTATTAGCAGCTACCTCTCCAGCTTTCAGTGGGCTGTAAAAACTGCCTACTTCGAGAATGGAACCCACGACCTGGGTCGCAAAATGAGAGCATCTTACCCTGAGAAGTCTTGAGATGTTAGATGGGTCTGGACCGTTCAATTCATTTGAAAGAATGAAGTTCTGGCTTCTTGAGCTCCTACCAAACAAAATCTGTCACTCGCCAACTAGCGTCTGTGATACCAAGCTTCCAAGTCACTCGGGCCGAAGTCATTTAGCTCTGCAAATCCGGGCTCGACGTTCGTTAGCTTCCACCCGGCACGAGGCACAAGCACTACAAACGCATACAGGCGTATTTTTATGAATGTGAAATAAACAAGTAGCATCTAGAAGTTAATGGCTGCATGAGAACGCGAAATTCTCGGAGGCTCGGATTTCAGGCAGTACGTGGACACTGTCTGACTGCCTAGGCAGCAGATAGATTTCCAGTGAAAATAAAGCCACTCTTTTAAAATTATTACTGTAGAAATACACGTGAGATCTCTGCTAATGATTGCGTTAAGCTTACCAATTTCTGACTCACATTATTCAATCTGTTTGTTTGCATTATAACTTTTCAATTTGATTAAAGGTGGCTGCCATCTAAGTATGGATTGCACCAAAATATGCAACAAGGGAGTTTATAAGACTTGCCATACTGGATGGCTTCGAGATATCTAAGCACGTATACAGCTTTATGTCATCAGCATAGAAGTAAAAGCCTAAATTGTGCTTGCTTTAAGCTAAGTTTTTCAACTGAGATAGGATCTGGATCGTTTCAAAACAGTGATAAGGTCCAGGCAAGATGCACTTAAAAATAACTTGACGATCGATATTATCAAATGACGCCGGAGGATTCTGCAAAAAACAGGGAATTCACTTACGTCTGCATATTCGGAGACCAAGGTACTGAGTTAGCAATTTGGCAAATGCAATATAGCAATCTTATGATATCTATGATATCTATCTGCTGCAGCAGAGCAGGCAGCAGGACGTTTAGTTAAGTATGGCAGAGTGTAGCCATCTGCTCTCAGCCAGTGCTATAGATTCTTTGTAGCTTGCCTAAGCCCACTGACAGTTCGGCCCGCAATCGTATGTACACATGCAGCAAGCAGCACAAAGAAGCATTATTGTATGCACATTATTCCGATCAAAGAACGCACGGTCTGTCAAAACAGCTGCGAAAATGACCTACTTCAGGTAGGGGCCGCCAATGCAAAGAAGTAGTGAAACTGAGCTGTCGTGCGGGAATTCCCATCCCTCGATTACCTCTGACCTACTAGCTGCCTACAATACAACCTGGTAATTGCTACAGGGTTCATGGAATTACGGTTCGACGAATTACTGCAATCCACAAAAGCCCACTGTAAGCCACTCTAATTAGGCTAACCAAGACCTGATGTAAGCGTTGCAGAGCTCAAATGTGGGGGCTGATATTGTATTACGAGTTCGAATTTATCTGTCCACAAAATTTTAAGTCGCTTCACACAGACCCACTTATGCAAATGAGCTTTTACACGTGAAGCTTGTACCACAATCCCCCCAATCCATCACAATCCATTCTAGCTCCCGTCAAATCCACCACAAATCAGCTGCTCACAGCTCCAAAAAGTTTGGAATATCAAACTCAGCTACACGTTTAATGTACCCAGAAAGTTTCGCGTGATTCCACTCACACGTTCTCACGAAGTCCACTGAAATAAGATTGCAGTTGCCCAGGCCAATACAGCAATCACTGCATTCCACCAAGCAACAAAAGAAATCCTGCCCGAAAAGCTTATTTTTTGATTGCATATGACAGCACACTCTTCGACAAATGCACTTAAAAAGTGATGAGTACTGTGATATGATAATACCATAAAATGATTACTAGCTGATTTAACAGCCTCTTTTGCAAAGGGGCAGAATGGCCGGAAAGGATATCACCACCACTTGCAGGGCAGCAAAGGGTCCCCCACTGCCGGACCTTAGTCGTGAAGAGCAACCCCCTCACTAGAGGGCCATCACGGCCCACTGCATGTATCCTAACTTGGTTGAAATTTCCCTTGTCTTCTAACACCTAGACGGGACCCTGTATAAGCATCAGCTTGCTCGAAGTAGTATGAGCCCGTTGGTTAAACTTCGATCAGGTTTAGCTTCGCACGGCCTAGTAGGGCTTGACTTGGCTAAATAAAGCTACAACACGCTTTAGAGCCAGCTAGCTGATTGGTTGCTAGCAGTCTGGTATTTCGTGACGTTAAGGGCACCATCGGCTCGGACCTAACGTCAACCGAACTCTGGCGGCACCTCAGCGCCACATGCTGCTGCGACTGACTATAGCTGCTCGTGCTTGTAGCTCGTGCTACAAGTCGCTGGAGTCGATAAATCACTGATTAATTTATTAATTTGCTACAAGGTAAGAGTACAGGTACATAACAGGCAATCATAGGAAGCTGAGTGACATGCAGCGCTAGGTAGCTGCCTCGCAGAGCTGACATGCTGCAGCTGCCTTCCTTTCATTGTCTGCTCTCGGCTGCTACAGCTGCTGCAGGGTACACGGTCACAGTCTGCCTGTCCGAGCCCAGCACGGCTAGCACGGTCCTCTGTCCTCCGCCCAGTGATAGCCACACAGGCCACTGCAGTCTGTGGCTGCTGTAGGAGAGGACCTGCTGCAGCATCACTCCTCTGCTCCACCTCCCAGGTTTCCAGAAGTTCAGCTCTGACTCTTTCTGCCTCATTACTTTCTGCCTCACTGACTATTCCTTCGGGCAGTGCTCCCAGGCAGCCATCAGCAGGTGCCCCTCTGACGTCACAGACAGGTCGAAGCACTTGACAAGCGTCTTGAAACTACTGGAGGCCGGGCCGAAGTGCAATGCTTTCTGCTCCTCTGCTATAATGAAGAATGCCGGATCTGTGAATGCAGGCAGAAAAAGAGAGCTGTATGTGCAGAGTGTGTCTGCTCTCTAGCTAGAATGCACGAATATCTCCTATTCATTAGAATATTTCCTATGCTGTACGTCAGCGTAGTCAGTGTCAGCGTACATTTGCTATCAGCTGCAAGCACGAGCCATGCTCTGATGGGTTAGAGCACAATGTGTCAATCACATTCTAGTTGTTGTTAACAGAATAAACGTTTATGGATAAACGGCACATCAAGTCGTTTTCATACCGTCTTTACATATTTGCTGTTAATAAAATAAAATGAGGTTTATATATATATAGTATATAGTTTATATAGTAAAATAATTTTTTTCGTTACTGCCTGAACCTTAAGCAACATGCATTTCTGTATTTTCAGCTTTTCATACGTGGCCTCAATCTTCCCTCCCTCACCTGTTCATGCCAAGCTAAATCTCAGTGGTTGCAAAACGGCAAGTATAAAGGTACGCAGCACGGCCCATCCATAGTCTTATGACTGATTCATGAGGTGTTGCATCACCAGACCAGAGTGTTCTCTACTTGCACAACTATGGAGAATTACATAGGAAGTTTCGTCGCTGGACATTAAGTTCGACATTAACGTGCACGTAGAAGCGAGCGGGAAAAATAAACGAGACCGAACAATGATCCTAGAGGGTCACCACCACAAGGTCGGTGGGACAGACATTCTTAGTGATCACGAGATCTATGATATGGCCACCGACGTGGATGTAAGGATTAACGTGTTGGACCAAAAAAAATTCCCAAGACAGTCAAGAAATGAGCGGACCTGGCTGTTTATGGGGTTGTCAACGTGAATATTGAAGTCTCCAGCAATCAGTAACGGCCTGTCACACACAAGTATTTTAGCTGGGAACTCCGAAAACTCCTCTATAAACAAGTTTAAACAGCCAGCTGGAGGTCTGTATATCAAAACAGTGAGAGGCACTGTCCATGATCACTGGGAGTGGAGCTAGTAGGAAGCAATACGGAAGGCAAACTACGCATGCCAACTTTCTACAAGAATATAAACCGAAGCATGGTATATGCAGGACAGAAGCAAGATGTGCCATGTGTTAACAACACTTTAAAGTAGAAGCCGCTTCTACTTCTTGACTGTCAGCTGAGTTGGCTCAATCCCCAAGATTTAGTGACATAATAGCCAGCACCAGCGACTATTGCTCTGACATGAAAAAATCTTGACATGAAATGTATGCAACATCATTTTCGAAAGCCCGATTTCGAGCTGCACAGAATAAATTCTTTGGCTCTTCAATACTATTTTACTTCATTAATTTAATGATTTATTTAATATATTTCCTATAAAATGTGTACTATTCATGTGCAAGCATGTGTGTCTTCTTAAAGAGAGGTGAGTGAAAACCTCTGCCTGCCCGATCGGTTAGATTACCACAGTGCTTAAGATGATGAGCGGCTCCTAATTTATTTGAACCGATTATAGACATTTCTTGGGTTATGCGTCATCACTAGGCTAATTGAATAGGTGGTTAGTCCATTGTTCATTGGCCTTTGAGAGAGTCATTTGCACTTTAGGCTTCGAAGTCACTTGTATTCTATGGCTGCTGCATTACACTCTTGCCTCTCTGTGGTTATGCAATAGACTGGTCCATGTTAGCAGCATGGACTTGTTATATATATATATAAAATTATGGGCACTATTGATTGCTGCCGTTTGTTGCAACCATAGACATTATTACGTTATTCGAACGCAGTGTTTGTGCCACTACATTTATAATCTTCTGTTGCAATAACAGCAGCTATACTAGCTCAAAAGACTAAGACTGTAATTTGATATGCTTTTACATAACATGGGAGAGGGCAGGCAACAAAAGGCATGCACCTCATGCCAGATGTTGGCTGATACTACTAGTCGAACCATCATCAGCTACAGACCATGACTAGAAGCCTACTTAATTTTGGCTCGATTAACCGCAGTATTTCTCCTCTCACCGAGGCCAGCAGTTTGATGGAAACGGATGGAAACCTGGACGACTGCTCCTGTCCGACTTCAAAACAACGAGAAGCAGAGGCACAAGAAGCAGCGACCGCGAGAGTGAGCAGCTCGAGTGCCAGCAGCAAAATCAAGCAGCTCGAGACTCAAAGTTCATGCTGCTGTTTAATTGTGAGTGGTTTATGTTCTCCTGCTGCACTGTCGAATCTCGGTGTGCGTGTTTTAGTGTTGCATCTGGATGTATCTCAACTCGGAGTACTAATTAAAAAAATGTTTAAGCTGCTACTGACACATTAACAGTGGTATTTTACAATAATTTTTTATCACAACTGGCACAGCAAGTTCTCCAGACTAATAAAAAAAGCCTGCTTGTTCCGACCAAAATTGTTGTATTGAACACAATCGGGTACAGTAGAACTAGAAACTGCATCAAGGATAGGTTTATGGAGGTAATATCAATACAGCACTACAGATGACTCAATTAGCAAGCATCACATGGTGCTTGAACAAGCCACCATTGATTCTTGCAACAGAAACATTTGGAACTTTCGACATAAAATCATAGCGGTTGCTGAGTACACAACGGTGAATTGCTCAGGCTTCTGAAATATGACTGCCCATTGTATGACCTTGCATGACTTGACAAGATGTTGGACGTTATTATGGGACCTGGAACTAACTGGAAGTCAATAAGCACTCTGTCACGTCATGTCACGATGTAAACGATGATGTGATGTGATGTGATGCGACACCAGTATATTCCATTGCAGGCGATCTGCTTTAGCATATATATTATTTAACGAGCTATCACAATACAGAGAAGCCGCCTCACAAACTCAGTCCTGGTCTCAGTTCCATCGCAATTTTCGAAGCTTTCTCCAAGAGGAACATGCAGCTATGCGGCCTAGTCGTTGGCAGCAGTGAGATGTAAGCAGTATGGCCCAATGATGGAGTACGCCAGCTCGGACATGTCAATAGGCTCAAAAGCTATGTCCGGCGACAGCAGGCTAGCCAACGTACTCTTCTTGCTACTGATCAACTGCAGGCTTTTGTCAATCACGAGTTGTCGAGCCTGTGTCCAACATATGCCATAAATCAAGGAGTAAAACGAAATAGCAAGCTGATCAAAAAAGCAGCAAAAGCGAGCACTGGCTTAATTAATAATTACAAACAAAATGGGTCGGAACTTGGATTGGCATACAACAGAACCTCCTTTGGGCAAGCCAATTTGACAGAAAAAAAGGATGCATCAAAATTAGAATTAAATCGTGGTTTCGGCAACACAGACAGAAGTGCATAAAATTTGTGGCAAAGTTTTCATGATTCAACAATTTGCCTTGTTTTTTAGTGTTGCCTTTATTATTTGGCGCTTTTGAAGATAGTATGGTCTCGGAACAAATTATGCTGCGGCACAAGAGGCAATGGATGTACAATCCCGCCTCCGATTAGATCACTGGCCAGCACAGTGAGAGGCTGGCACAGATTGCTCTTCAGCAACTAGGTAATATTGTAATAGTCTCAAGTAAGAGGGCTAGAAAACCAACGGTGGTCAATCACCACCAGAAATTATGAAGATTTTTAGTGGGCATGTGCTTGAAATATCAGATTCGAGTGACAGAAACAAGCAGGTTGGGCCATTTCATTCGACAAAAGGACTCTTCGAGCATGTAAAACAGTATCAATCGGCTGCCTACTTTAGCTAAAAAGTAGATTCTCAAAAGTTGACCATGCGAAGCTGCTGTCAAAACAATTATAAGCAAACTAAGTTAGACGGTCTACGAGAAGATTGGACTTTACGAAAAACATTAGTACAAGCCGACTTTGGCATTTTAATGCTAGCGTATCGTCTCCTTGCAAAATGCATACTCTTTATGTTGGTGCTGTGTACCATTAGCATGAGTGGTACATCTACTGCTAATCTCGCTCAAACAAGTAAAACCATGAGCCATCCACCGGAACTGGTGGCAAACAATTCCAAGAGTTCGGCTTCAGCATCACCCAAGCTTAACCAATTTAGTCAGACCCTGACATATCCGGCATTAAGTTGCAACACAAAGGAATTACTACAGGCCTTATACACATACATGCGTCAAACCAATTAAATAGCCAATCACAGATGAATGACAGGACGCTGGCAGCGCCTGAGGTTTTTCATAATAAAATTATAGAAAAAATGAATACCTGTTCGCTCGCACCGTTATCGTGAACATAATCAGTAAGGACATGCAGATGCATTAGTGGGTAAACCCACTCCATAAAAACTTGCTGCAGCTGCCATGTCATGACGTTCAGGTCTTGCTACAACAACCACAACCCATACATGTTACAGGATCCTGCAGTCTATGGATGAAGTAAACAGCTCAGACTCATAGCAGTGACACTCTGATCACACTCACTAAAAGACAAACATTTGTGTCCCTACTGCTCCTGGCTACCTAACAAAAATCTGTGCAATTCGGTCAAAAAGAGCATGCCAGCAGCACCACCTTCACGTAAATTACATTGAACGTGATCCAGATGGCCAGGTATCAGATATCCTCTCTTGAAGAAAGGTGAGCAGTAGCCCAGAAGTTAATGCAGTATTTTATAAAATAATTTCAATAACATACCACAAAATAGGTGAGTGCACGGGAGGCTCTTCATTAATAACGCCGGGCTTCATAATCTTTATTCTCTTTTTGCATAGCACATTGTTATGAGAGGCGGTATGTATATTTTTCTAGGATTCCTTAGTCGACAGTTTTTACATGCTTAAGGTTAGTCAAAGGCAGTAACAATCAGCTATCAAAAGAATCTAGCTTCATTTTATTAATAATAATAATAATGCACTTGATAAAGCGCCCTCAGAGAACTTAACCTCTCTATAGGCGCTTTACATTTGCTGCAAAGGGATTTATATGCATCCTTCCTTAGGCATCTTTCCTTAATAGCTACAATTCATAAAATTGTGGGTTGCAGGGTAAGTGTACAAAAATTAAGCGTTTAGCCTGATGAGCTATTATGGATAAGCTGTGGATATCTTTGGGGTTATATATGCACATTTTTCATCAGCAACATTTAGTTGCCTCGTTGCCATTTTCAATTTAATGAAGATGAGAATAGACACGGAGCTGTAGTTACTTGTTTAGGCTAATGCATAAATGAATAGTCATTCCAAATGCATAAATCTCACGGCTATGGGTCATTTGTAATTAATAATTATGCCAATAAAGGGCATCATTTACTACTAGGGCACTTATCAGGGCATGCAGATATGGGGACCGACTTTACAAAAAACTGACTCCGTTCAGACATAATTCTGCAACTAATATCTGCCGTGGCCTAGGATAAGATTTTAAAATTTTATCCATTTTATCTATGCCGAGTTGGTTTCACGGTTTGAGAGCAGTACAATGAACATTAAATACTAAATCAATATTAAATATTAATATTATATAGTGTACTAGCTGCCGCACTCGATGGCATAAGGTCAAAGCAAGTCAATCTTAGCACTCAATGCAGGCGATAGGCACAAAGCACCACTTCCAACACTAAAACAGAGCATGATCACAAAGCAGCCTTGTGAAGTCAGCAAAATGCATCTACACATGACAGAAAAAATAAATATGTGTGTGCACACGTCCTTTCAGACAGCTAGCACAAATGTGGCTGGGTGGGTGCATTACCGTGTGAAACTTACCTGATAAATTGTATTCGAATATAAAACAAAATATGCTAAAATAGAGCTCTTTGAACTTTTTAATGTGGCTTATCAGCAGCCAAAGCTCAACCAAATGCCAAAAAAACTAAAGAAAGCTAAAATTATAAAACCGAATAAAAAAACTCTGAGCAAAATATAGCAGTGCAGGCTTCTCGTGTCGGTGTATCCATATATCCACGAAATTACCTTTTATTTTCAGATCAGCAGTCATTTAATTTCATTCTAGTACAGTGTGTTGTGGTAGTGTTTGAGTGTGTGAGTAAGTGTGAACGACAGTGTGAATGAATGAAGTCTTCACATCGCCATGCAACTTACACATTAATCTGTATCGAATATAACATCAAATGAACATGTAAACAGAGAAAGCAGCAGTCCTCTTTAACCGGTACCTGATATGGCAGGATGTCAATTATAAAGGCGCCAACATCAACTGAAGCCACGGCTCTGTTAGACTGTTAATGTCAGACAGTTGGCAGCATAACGACATTAGACAAATGTGTCAAATAATAGTTATTTATACGCACGATTTGCTTTTGGCTCTAGAAATCATCGGTAAGTTCTTCTCTATCTGTTTAAAAGCATTACTAAAGGAATCCATAGCAATCATTTGCAAGATCACAGTAGTCGAAGAGTATGTACTGATATTGCGATAACAACGGCTTCCATTTACGAAAGTGAACTTCGGATAATAGTGCTTCAGCTAGTAGTGCAGACTTATCAAAACAGTACCAGGATTTCGCTGCCATAACTGTAGCTGCAGATAGTGGTCAGAGGTGTGGTGAGGGGTCGCGAAAAACGTGGTGGTGCAGTGGTGAGCTGTGGTTGCAGGAAGAAGTCGCGCTTTGCTGAAGCATCAGAGTAGCCAGCAGGAGTGATATCGAGGCACATTAGGCAGACTGTGCGGACAGGGTGCAGGCACACTCCATACTGCAATGAGTGAACAGAGGTCATGACTCGGGTAGGTCACGACTCAGCGACTCACATCAGTACTAGCTCCGATGCTGCTATGCTGTGCCGACTGCAAACAGCAGGAGCCACGCATAACAGGATGTACTTGCATTCAAACGACCTATGTGAGGGCTGTGCTCGTCGGCAAGCACAGCTTCGCAGCAATTGCATTGGTAGTAGCAGAAGCATCACGACCAAATATAGGAAAATCTAGTTAAATTAGTAGTATAGTTTAGCTATAGTAGTATAGTTATAGTTAAGCTTAGGACAAGTTCAAATTCATACACCTTCATTAGCAGGCCCACTCGTGCTCTGTGCCTGCTGCTGTGCACACAGCCTGCACTCTACCTGCACGGGCATCCATCTGCACTTTTGTTCCTATGAGAGAGAAAGAGAGAGAAGAGAACGAGAGAGACAAAGACAGAAAGAAAGGCAGAGAGAGAGACCAATAGTGACACATACCGAGACAGAGCAGATAGAGATAGAAACAGAGAGAAAGAATAAAAAAGAGACGAAGCAGCAGCAGCTCCAGCACAGTGGAAAGAATAGCGACAAACCTTGTTTAGATGACGAGAAGTCTGCAGTTTATCAATCCACGAGCTCTGAAAAATAAAAATAGATTTAGTCACAGTATATGTCCTTAGATTTTCTTAATTAACATGACCAGCACGCAAATTGAAAGCAACAGCATTCATGCTCAGTGAGCAAACCAAATGTGTTTACCTCCACATCAGCATTTGAAGAACGTGTGAATAGGAGAGCTGAGTACAAAGATTTAAAAAAAGTCGGGTTGAGCTATAGGCATAGCACATTTGACTCAGAAATTGATAAATTAACGCCCAAAATTGGCTCTTCCAGCATATCTCCTGTCGAATCTGCGCACAATCTGGGTGTCCTGTTCTAAAGTGACCTTTCACTAGACAATCGCATCTGCTCAACAGTCAAGTCTGCCTACTTTCAGAAGAAGAGAGAGAGAAAGAGAGGAACATCTAGCAAATGCAATCAAATGTGCGACAATGGCATTGCCCAACTATCAGAACTACTCCCTAAATATACTAGCTGATTTAACTGCCTCTTTTGTATAGTGACAGAAGAGTCTAGACGACTAGCACCACTGCTTGCAGCAGCAATAAAAGATTACCCACCGCAGGATTCGAATGCACGACCTCGGGACCGAGGTCATGAAAAGCAACCGCCTTACCTAGTGTGCCATCACGGCACTCCCTAACCAGGCTAGACATCGTGCCACCTGCTTTTCTGAAACAAATCATTCAGCTATACCTGGTACGAACCTCAAATCCTTTGGAGACCATGCCTTTAGTTCGTATGGTCCCAAAGCCTGGAACTCACTCCGACTGACATCATGACATCCCCCACGACTAGACAAAAATGCGCCTGTTTTTGACAGCACTTGGTGGATCCTTGTCATCTGTCTTTATGTGCTTGTGCAGGCTGACACTATGCATGCTGCCACTAACCAGTTACATGCTGCTACTGTCCATGTCACCCTAACCATGTTATATTCTTTGACATTGTGCATGTTACCACTAACCGTTTCATCCTGCTTCCTTTACAATATATGTAAAGTGCCTAGAAAGTTCTCTGCAGGTGCTACGCAAATGCATTATTGTTGTTATCATTATCTAGCATGAACAGAGCACTTAAAGCATTAACATGAAATGTGCACTAAACCATTACCAGGTAAGCACACAAAGTATACATGAAAAAGGAGACTTTTTAGAGTTAAGTCTTTAGTCTGTTAAGATTCAGGGTTCAGCTGAGCAGAACAAATGCGCCTTTGGATGGGATACCGTGCCATCTGCTTGTATGCTCATAGCCTCAAGCCTGAAACTCACTTCCGATTGATGTCACGACATCCCATGACTTGAACAACATTTAAAAAGCAGCAACAAACCAACCAGTAACTCACAGTATTTGCTTGGTCCGTTAGAATTATTCTTTGTGTGCTTATGCATGCTGATAGCGCCTGTGCTACCATTAACCAATAGACATGCTTCCTATTTAGCATAGATAGTGTCTAGAAAGAGATTGAGTCCTCCTAGTACACAATATAAATGTATTATCATCCTTACTATTTTATTCTACACATGCTGAGCGATGGTGCATGCTACAGCCTGTTTGAGCTGTAGCTGCTGCTGCCTCAGCAGAAAGCTGCAGCAGCAGCGCCATTGAATGTCGGGAATCTAGGTATTGCTGTCTAATTCGGGCCACCTGGATCGCACCCACGACCTGGGTCTATGTGACAAGCAGTCTTTATCATATGAGCATCATGCTATAATTACTGTGCTGCCGCACAGAATGTAATTACCCGTAGTACGTCCATCAGGTCCGGCTGCTCGACGGCTGATGGGAAATGCACGAGGAATGGCTTGAAAGTCATCTCTGAAACGGTCAACGAAAGGGTGGGCAGCAGGGCACAGGGTGGCCAGCCTCGAGGTCTGTCACGTGAGGGGCAGACACACAATATCATTGCACGTTTGCATGCACATTCACATTCCCACGTACACCACCATTACATGTTAGTAACGAAAGTCGTGCATGTCGTGCAACGTCTACTATTGCAATAACATAATAATAATAATAATATAATATCTCCCGAGCATGCACTATTAAAACCAGTGTCCACTTTCGTAACTGTGCGAGTAACTTGCGAGTGCCGGGATGGTTGCCTGAATAGGTTCGTTTACCTTCGACCGGCAGCAAGTAAGCTTTTTCCTCCATTAATACACACGATGCCCGGTCTCCCTGTGCATCTTCACCTTTGACAGAGTAATGGGATGCCATTAATCAACTTGTTGACTTGACATGTATGGGCATTCATTCATACTTCATTCATTGATTTATTAGCCGTGACGGCACACTAGGTAAGGTGGTTGCTTTTCACGACCTCGATTTCGAGGTCGTGGGTTCGAATCCTGCAGCGGGTGCTTCTTTATCGCCACTGCAGGCGGTGGCGATAGCCGTAAAGGCTTTTCTATTGCTATACAATAGAGGCTGCTAAATCACCTAGTGTTTTTTTTGTTGAAGTTCTTGTGCTGACCCACAAGGCCCACGACGGCTTGGCTCCTTCGTACCTAGCTGAACTGCTGCACCAGTTTCAGCCTCTTTGCACCCTCAGGTCCTGTGAGGACAATAAATTAGCTGTCCAATTACTCCGCTTAAAGACCGTTGGCGACAGAAGCTTTTGCTCAAAAGGTCCTAGGCTGTGGAACTCGGTTCCACAATTCTTACGCAACGACAACTACTCTCTTGCTGCCGACTATGGCCCATCCTTTTCAGCGATCCTGAGCTGCTACTTCCATGCTACTCACTATCTCAACTGCTCTCCTCACTCTACTATGCTTCCCACTTTCTCTTTGTTTCGTGAGACGAAGTCTGTTGGCTACAGAATGAGTACCGAAAGCCGCTTAGGCTGTGAGTGTGTGCGTTATACAAAACTCTCCTTCGTGACACCCACATAGTCTTAACGTTTTGTGGAGTTACAGACAGAGATACATTACATTAAATTGATCAAGGAAATATAAGAAAATGATGCCTTGGGTCGAGCGATCACGACCTCGTGACATTTGCACTGACCTGCTGACAGCACATCCGCCTTATCGTGTAGCAGCGTTTCCGCTAGCATTGCTCTGTACAGCGATATGTGCTGCAGGTAGCAGGCATTGCTGACCAGTGCATCAGGGAGCAAACTACAAGCCGACACCAAAATACGATACCTCTTCGGGCTAGAGTCACTCGGTATAAGCCGTGTGCCTGTATGTATGTATGCATGCTTTTGTGCATATAACACAAGCACGGTCTATGTCTTGTGTGTATTATGCAAGCAAGTTCGCGCATGCACTTGTCCTTGCATGCAAATGAGAAGCGAACGGTATAGCTGTCATCCGGCGGCCGGTAGCATACAGCGCACGTGCACAGAGACAGGGAACAGTGCCAGTGGCCTGTTTAGGTGAAGGGCAAGCACAGACAATAATAATAATAATAAAGATAATAATAATAATAATGCACTAGATAGAGCGCCCTCAGATAACTCAATCTCTCTCTACTCGCTTTATATTTGCTGCAAAGGGAAATGCAATTGAATGGTAAGTAAAATCATGCTTGAAAAACAAACAGAATGAATAATATGGTTAGGGGTGACATGCACAGGGTCAGCATGCAAATGTGGTTAGTGGCAGCATGCACAATGTCAGCACGCATAAGGACGTGAAGGACGAATCACAGAGACCCACTAAATGCTGTCCTAAATAGGTGTTTTTAAGTTCTTTTTAAATGGACAAGGCCACTGCTGAGGGAGACGCCGGGGCCACCAGTCACAAACATGGTATCTTTGTAGCTGGCCCTGCGTATCGTTGAGATACGTAGGGTGACGACTCCCGAAGCACCGCCAGCCAGCTAGCACAGTGAGGCCGCTTACTCGAGCACAGCGAGGCCACTTACTCGAGTTGCTCCTTCTGCTCCTTATTTGGGTTGCCCACACGAACTGTAATCAAAGGCTGCCGCTGACGGGAGATAAGGCTCTTGAACTTAGATGTAGCTAAAAACCAGAGCACACAGAATTAAATACAGAGTATATGCACGCTGCTTCCATGTGCATGTACACCGCCCTCCAAAAGTTTCTATGCACCAGTTACTACGATACTATCTTATTCAAAACACGAGATTGAGATCAGATCTAAATCTAGCACTTTTTATTATGTGCGAAGCTAAGAAACACATAACTATATGCAATTTATTGGGTAAAATTAATAACTAGTCTAGACACAATGATTTTTCGTAACTTCATACAATCACCTCGGCATTAATTCAACCAGCTTTCGGTATGTTTCTGGAGTTCGTAAACAAAACTCTTGCGGCCCGTTTCTGGAGTTCTGTGGGTTCGTGAAAAACCATTTAACCACCACAGCAGTCTGCTTCGGAACGTTGTCACGCTGCCAACACGAATCTAGCCTGTAAAGAGCCTTAGCAGATGGCAAGCCTAAATTAGGAAAACTGTTGAGCCAGACGTTCTGATTCATTATTCATTGAATCCTGTGCAGATGTCCAAAACTGGAAGTTGAGAAGCAACCCCTTGCCATTACACTCCCACTATCAATTTTCATGGTATGTTGCAGACAACCGCTCAACGTTCGCTTAACCCAGTTGCCGGTGCATGTACTTGCTCTTCTTATTGTAGCCAAAGCGATTGAAGTAGGACTCATCAGTCCACAGCACTCTGCTCCACTGTGCAGATGGCCAGTGCTGGTATCGGTGAGCAAAATTTCGCTTTGGTTTTGTGCGCAGCACAGTCAACAATGGTTTGAACTTCGCCAACCGTGCATTTAATCTTAGTTCATTAAGCAGTCTACTTATGCGAAGACTCTGTCAGTCTATATTAGTAGTGACTGTCTTTCAGAGCCGTGCTTTTCAGGAGCCAGCCTTCCCTTGGAGAAGTTACTCGAGAGCGACTCGAGCGGGCAGTGCCTCTGTGCTATTTAGTTCAGATATTTCCTAATAATGTTTCAAACAGTCATCTCGGAGATCTTCAGCAGCCTCGCGATTTCTCGGCTTGAATTTCAATCTTTACGGAGCAACATTAAAACTCCTGTTGTTGCTTCAGAAAGCGATGCAACAGGCGGGATATTCTGGTCGCATATCAAGCACCAGTATAGTCTTGGGTGGTCTGTACAAGTCAATGAGACATCCGGTTACCTTAGCTCATCATCGGTCGAGTAATCATAGGTGACAATACGAATCAAAAGTAGGTTCTGCTGGATCGCTTCCAAGAGGGGTTGGCTAGTCACGTGATAGGGCAAATGCAGCTACTCACAAAGCCAAACGTAGCAAACTGCGACTAAAGCCAAAATTGTTTTGACAGATTGTTGCACTTTAAAAATTAGTTTAGCATAATGACTTACTTGAATACAGGTATTAGCTACAACCGAACTCAGATCAATGCACCAGGTGCTTAGAAACTTTTGGAAGGAAGAGTATCTTTGCTGACAGTTGCAATGTCACCAGCTCCTACGCGAGTCATAATGCATTTATAATTTCATTAATTGTAAATTAAAAATTTCATTAATTATAAATTCATAATACATGCTCCTTCAGAGACTGAACTTGATCGACAAATCAGCATCGACCTCTTCATCTGTGCATTTCAGCATGTGGCTTCTTCGTAATAACTGATAGCTTTACGTGGAAAATTTCAAATGAGATGATTGCAACGCTAGATGCTTGCTTAAGTTGTCATAGCATAGACATACAGGATCTAGTCTCTAACGAACTGAATTGGGGTGGCTAACACTACCTACTCGTCACTAAAACAGTTGAATGCCTCGACATCTGCCTGCCAACATCCACTATCAAAGTGAAAAACAGCCATTAATGTACCTATAGCAAAGCATTACATGTCGTGCACTGTCAATCTCGTAGTCAAAGCCATCTGACCACGGATAGCTAGGTTTATTTTGCTTGCCTTTTGGAAGCACGAAAAGCCTGCTGCATTACGTCAGAGTTCAAGGACTGAATTCTGGCCATATTGAGAACTTGAAGAGACATGCCCCTCCCCCCAGAGGTCGGCTCCCATTCGGCATCTTCTGCGGGAACGTTTTGATTCTTCTGATAGCTTGATAACTCCGCCTACACCCATCACTGCCCTTACACCGCTCTGCCTATAATTTGCTCACACATAGCCTGCTGCTCTCAGTCCTCCTGCAGAAGCATCTCATTGTTAAATCCACCTCGGCACCACTCTCATACAGCACCCCACCACCAGTTTGCAGCTCTTACGTCGCCTGCCAATGGTCGGATCCACCTCGACACCTTTCTCATACGGCGTTCCACCATTGAGGATGAGCTCGAACTGCCTGGAAAAAAAACCTGATTTTGCCAACATGCAATAAAAAATAATAATTATAATACATGATATAGCACCTCAGTAAACTCAATCTCTTTCTAGTCACGTTAAATTTGCTGCAAAAGAAGCATGATCGAATGGCTAGTGGTAGCATGCTCAATGACAACAATCATAACATGATTAGGGGTGACATGCATAGGGTCAGCATGCAAATATGATTAGTAGCAGCATGCACAGCATCAGTACGCATATGTACATAAAGAACGAATTACATTGACACACTAAATGATGTGATAAATAGATGTGTTTGTAGTTTCTTTTTTAATGTGGTCAAGTCCAACGATGTCGTGATGGAAGTCGGAATTTAGTTCCAGGCTTTGGGAGCATACGAACTAAAGGCACGGTCTCCAAAGAATTTGAGGTTCGTACATGGTATAGGTAAACGATTATATTCCGAAAAGCACGTGGTACTATGCTTAGTCTGGTGGGGGAATAGATCTGATAGGTAGGCTGAAGCCAAAGAATGAAGGAACCTGAAAGTGAGTGACACAACCTTGAAGTCGATGTGTTGCTTGACAAGGCACAGTGAGCAGGTCGGAAAACCACAGCTGCCGAACAGACGAGCCAGCTGCGAAATTCTTTGCTCAAAACCTATAGATGCATCACATATACGTGCACGTGCGAGCACGCGTGCGCACACACACACACACACACACACACGCACACACGGAGAAAGGCTATAGTCATTCTGGACCATAAGCATTTGCGCACACCTGAAGAGGCCATATTCAGATGCTGTTGCGGCTACAAGCAGCTTCATAACTGTGAAGGAGTGACGTTTTTGCAACAGAAATTATGGATCAAACCAAACTATGGGACATATTTTCATGTTTATGATGAGTCACACGTACGCAATCGGACAGATCGACCATTATCGGGGAATACACCAGCCATTTTCCAAAATCTTAGAGCCTTTTCAGTCGATCCTTGAAGAATGATATTGTTGTATTATTTAATTCTACTGTTGTGTTTCTGTTTTCTGGTAAACTGGTTAGGAAATGGCTTGGCTGCAATATGCCAAATGCAAAGGAGTAACTCTACTTTGCTTAAGTAGGTATGTTTGTCTTTTATACACAGCCCCGACAGTCATATTGCTGGGCTGCATAGATTCTTATGGCCCTGTGTGAAAATATGCATGTGTTTGCACGAGTACATTGATGTAATGTAAAGTGCCTAGACAGAGATTGAGTTCTTTGAGGGCGCTTTAACAGATACATTATTATTATTATGTAAGATAAACGAGTGCAGAGAAAAGTTGCAGTGACTGGCAGAGAAAGACAGACAGAAAGAGAGAGAAACACACACAGGCAGATGGGGGAGAGAGAGAGAATAAGAGAGATGGAGAGAGACAGAGAGACATAGAGAGAGAAACAGAGAGAGAGAGAGAGAGAGAGAGAGAGAGAGAGAGAGAGAGAGAGAGAGAGAGAGAGAGAGAGAGGGACACAGAGAGAGAAGGAGAGACAAACAGACAGTGACACACCGACATGTCACACAGTCCCTACTTGTTTGCAACTTGACTTCCATCTTCGTTAAGCAGGGGAACGTGACTCCAGCCACACGATAGTTCGAACTGCTGACCCGTTTTCTAGAAAACAGAATAAGTGCACCATCGCACGGTAGTGAAAGCAAGCAAAGATAAGAGTAAATACAGTACACGGATAGGGTAGAGAATATCCATTCACTGAGGGCTTCTACTTACCAATTTCACAAACGTCACGCTGAGCTCGATCAACAAACCTGCAGCAGCAAAAACACGCACCATCACGGGTTGCACAAGCTGTCTAGAAAGTGATTGGCTGGAAGCCAAAACCCACCACGGCGCACCCATTACGAGCGTTGACTGAAAAACCGAGGCTCATCGCATTGATAATAACGACTGCAGACGTACAGCTCTGTAGAAAACCGGAAGTGGAGTAATGGCGGTGGCCTCTGCTTACCTAGGTTCTTGGTGGCACCGACAGAGCGTAGGAACACCTCGCCATGCTCCACCGTGTGCATGACGTCCTGCAGCCGACTGCTGAACGTCCACGACATGCCGTCGCGGTCCACGGCCAGAGCGCGCACCGAGTGTATGTTGCTGAGCACCTGTCCAGAAACACAGTAAAGAGTTGATGTCGCTGACTAGTAAAGGAGTGAGTTAGGGTGCACACAGAGAAGACGGCTAATGCCCCGCGGTGCAAGACCTGCTGGAGTTGGAGGTATGCTCCCGCTATGATTGCAATGTTCAATATCCGATCCTTACTTAAAAGGTTAAGCCCCCTTAACGAAATCCTAGCTATGACCCTAGTGGCATAGCAAGCAGCAGGTCCTGCCGGGAGCTACTGGACTTTATGCTACAGCTCTGCTTTGCAATGGTGCCTGCCATAAGTGCAATAGTGCTAGTAAAAGCATTAGCACTAATTGACCCAGGGTTCCAGAAGCTGCAGCAGCTTCTTTTACAGCTGTGTGGTGCACCAGATAATTTCAGTTAGTCGATGCTTGGGCAGCAGAAAGACTGTTCTCAATCGTGCTTGATCACTTGCCCACTGCTTATTTCTTAATCAGCGCCTCAGTGCCCTCAGCTAATCTTTCTGCTGAACAGTATTCTCCATGAGCCACCTGCCTTGTATTCATCCTATTTCGTTTGCACCCGGTGGAGCAACTCTCGATCCAACTGCAGAGTTGACAGGGCAGTGACTCCCGGAGGCAGATTCGTGAGCGGCCAGCAATCCGAAAAACAAACAAAATAGTGCACTAGCTTCCTGCCACCCACCCCACGACGACATCGAATCGCAAGCTTTACTGGCCTCTCAGATGCCGATGAAATCGACTCTTGTCGTGGACGCCAAACCGAAGAAGACAAAGGCAGACACAGATTCAGTGCAGCTGCAGTTGTGCACTCACCTCGGTACCATTGAAGAGGCAAACACGAGCCCAGCGGGCTTTCACCTCCGTGCCATCGCCTGGCAGTGGCACCTGACGACAGCCGACCAGTGTGACCATCTTCTGCACGCGAGCGGTTCGAGCACGAATCTGCGGGAGGGGGAAAAGCAGGACAATGCTATAAAAGTGGCGTGCTCTCACGTGGGCATGCTCTCGCGTGGGCCCTGCTGCCAAGCTGAGCTGTGCACGACGCTGGTGTATCCATAGGTGAGCGGCACAAACTGGAGGCCGAAGCAGGGAACATTCCACCTTAACATAACCTTAAGAGTGGCTTAATGCGAGGAACATTACCTTCGCGCTGCTCCAACACTAAAAAAACATGCGACCGATGCATTGCCGACCAACACTGTGCCGAGTGTGCAAGCTTGCTCGGTCACTCACCCGCTCGCTCGTGAACTGGTAGAAGAGATCCTTGTAGAACAAATTCGATGTGCTCAACTTTGGCGTCAAGTAGTTTTGCATTCTGAACGTGAGCCCTACAGCAGCAGCACGTCCGGTTTGGCCGCTATGCAAGACAACACTCGAAGGAGCTGCCTTCAACTGAGGCGCACTCATGGGAGCACCAGCGGCCATCAAACCGGTCTTGCTGCCGAAGCTCAGGCACGTTCTGTGGTACCCATTGATACGTACCGTCGGCATACAAGCGTGCGAGCGTGGGTGGTCGAAAGCCGCTGGGCACTGCTCCCCAAGCGTGCAGGACGTCGGTGACGCCAGACTGAAATGCGAGCCGTGGTACGATGAACTGAATGCAGGCGCATCATGATCATGCCTGAGCATGCCTGCGGCTTACTGATGTCAATAACTGAGCACATTTGAAAAGGCCAAGTGCAAACCCTGCTAGAAACGCTAGGGTTTACTCTTGGAGGTTAGAACGTATCAAGCCACAACATGCACCCTGCCACCACCTATCGAAGCAGACAAATGAGAAAAATTATAAGATCACCACAGCATTTTCAGTGAGCATTGTGGACCTAAGTACCAAAGCACCAAAAGGAAAGGCTAGCTCACATTTAGAGCCATGGGCAGACACCGGAAGGCATGCCTGCACGAGCACACACATACACACACACACACACACACACACACACGAGGACACACACACACACACAGGGTAAGATGCTGTGTTCGGGCACAGAGCAGCAGCAGCACCACGGCAAGAAGCAGTGCCCTTCCAACATCAGAAAGCAGCTTGGAGCAACAGAGACCGTGCAGCGATTGATTCACTTATTCAACGGGGAAAAGCAAGCACCTACCTCATGAAGAGACTTGTTCAGTCCCGACCATGACGCCAAATCATTAGGCTGGGGCGGGTCGCGGGCTGACGAGTCTGCAGTATCTGCAAAAAAAACATCGACAACATGGACAGTCTCTCGAATGGTTCACTCGTTGTGTACACATTATGCAATTCATCGGTTTTGTATTGCATGGAAATGCTCACTATACGAAGAAACACTTTTTCAGTGCCACACCTTTGGTGCAATAGATTCAACCTGAACCTAGCAGTGCCAAGGCACTAGTACCAGGAGAGAGTTTACGATTTCATTAAAAAAATTAACTACGGATGCAACTTTATCAGCAACTTCATCACTTGAATAAATCTGCATCGCTGGCCTCTAGGTACTTCCATCAGATCCTGTTAGCAAATCATAATAAGAATACACTATTGAAGGGAGATAACTCTACCTAGTGGCTCCGTAGCTAAAAGCAGTACACCGATGTTTGTGGTGCAGGTCAAAAGCCACTCCCTTTGAATGAAACTATCAAACTCAGATGACAAAAAAATTATTTGGAACTAAAGCATTTGTGTACAATACCGGTGCAATAAATTATGGCCTATAAAAATAACTGTTACACACGTGTTACAATGCTGTGGTTACAAAGTCAACCCAAAATGTCTGCCATTCTTGTACTTTGACATTACAAAATGTTCCACTCGAAACCTCCAGCTAGCAATTACGAAGAAGCTGCTCGGCTTCGGGTTTACCTTGTGAACAATCCTAATCAACCTCTCCGCTAATTCTCCTTTATCTCTCAACAGCATTCGACACGGTTGACCACCAAGTACTTCTGGAGTGTCTCTCTACAGGCCTAAGTATCAATGACGCATTGCTCCACTGTGTTAGGTCCCACCTCAGTGACAGGTGTCGGAGTGTAGATGCCAGGTGCTGTCGCTCTGCAGGTCCTGAACTGAGGGACTCGGTGCTTCCACAATCACTATGCTACAAGATTTCTCCTGCTGCCGATTGTGGCACATGCTATCCAGCCACCCTTTGGCGGCACTACCATGCTACTACTCACATCCTCAGCTGCCCTCAGGACTCATATATGGTTCTCACTTTCTTTTTACTGCCGTATGATCACCGAAAGCCACTAAGACCGTGAGTGCACCTAAAAACTTTAGTGCACTTGAGTAATCTTCGTTCTCTGCCTACGTAGCTGTGCACGATTCAGTGCATGTTACCACCCAAGGGTCCAACTCACATGTGGCCATGAGTGTCTTCTTGTGCATTTTTGCATGCTTGCCTAGGAATCATACCAAGCGTGTCATCAACCCTTGCTATTTATTATTTACTATTTTATATGCTGGTTATTGCTTCTCCTGAAGTCAGTTGTAAAGGAACTGGATAGAGTTTAAGTTCTCTAACGGCTCTGCATCTATTACCAACAGTATCAAGTTGTGATCAGTCTCTAGCCAGGTGAGCATGACAAGTGCCGGAGCAGGCACAGCAGCTGAGCATTGATGTCAGGGCTCAGAATGCTTACCCGTGGAACGCAGACTCTTGTACTTGTCATATTCCTACAACACGATAAGAAACACTGATCGGAAATGTGCTCAGAAACGTGGCTGCCAGCTAGGGGAGGCCTGCAATCGATCACGGCCATCAAAGCATCTAACGTGCCTTCATGTAAGTGCTAGGAACAAGTCCCTGCTGACCGTCGCTGCTCTCGCACATCCACCAGCCGTCTTCCCTACAACAACAAAAACTCTTGTTTCGGGGCTTTGACTTGACTCCTCGAACACAAAGCACTTTCTCAGCTACCAGTGGTCGACACGAAAGAAATCATGCTCTAAGCTTGACAGATCACGGCCCCAAATGATCACAAAATATTAGAAAAAATAGAAAAGAACTTGGTATGTAAAAAAGTACTTGGAATATAATTTCACAATGTTAATGAAAAAAGCATGCCGAAATGTGAAGATTGTTACAACATCCTTAATATTTGTCTGGCAGAAACTTCAGTTTAGGCACAGCCCCAAGATACCATCCTTGTTTGTGTGCTTGGCATGCACATCCCAGCTGCCAAGTCCTCTGCTGGGTATTAACGAGTGCTAACTGGTGAAACTTCAAGGGCTCGAGAAAAACTGGTCAGATTTGCTGTTGCTGAACAACGACATGCATGTTATTCACATAAACCACAAACGAGGGCACGGAGTGTTTAACATTATGGCAGTCAAACTGACTGAGTGAGAGCAAGAGAGAGAAAGACACAGAGAGAGAGAGAGAGAGAGAGAGAGAGAGAGAGAGAAAACGAGCTGTGCTGTGAAAGCAAAGGTACACACTCAAATGTGCAAGCAACTAGAGCTGATGGCAGTTTGCTCACCTCACGTGGACGAGCGTTACGACATCACCACGGCGTAGCCTCAGCTCGTCCTTCCTGTCAGGGTCGTAGTCGGACATAGCTTCGTACTGGATGTTTATCTACAGGTATGCAGCCACGTGGGTTTGTCAGGATGCCAAATTAGCAGCGAGTGCATACATTATAACGGCCCAGTAGTTACTGAGATAGGCACAACCATATCAGGCTAGTGCTCAAAACTGCTCTGTAAACAGACGGTAATAACACAACAATAAAAAGGTAGTCATTTCTTGTACATGCTTGGATATGGAGGGAGATATTACACGTCGTACATGGAGCCACGACATGGAGCAAAGACAGTAAGATCGTGATGCCATCGCCTATTGACATATAATACTATTATTATATTAGATATGGCGCCCTTAGATAACTCAATCTCTTTCAAGGCACTTTACATTTGCTGCTAAGGAAGCATACATTTGCTGCTAAGGAAGCTGAATGGTTAGTGGTAGACATGCATGTCTGCTGTGCTGAACTGCCCACGATGCATTCTTATTTATTTGCATCTACTACGAACTAGTCGAATGAACGAGTAATGCATAGGACCTCGGCAGCAGCAGATTGTTTAGCACTTGTTTTTTTCTTGAGGAGGGGAATTTATAATGCACGGATCCTATTTATTGTTGATTCAATGTTGCTAAGCGATTGGCTGCCCCTTGCCATTACGAGGCCCACTAGTTCTTCTGCTGAATGTATTACACGAAACACAGCCCCTAAGACTGCAGGCAAGCAGTGAAGACCTGCCAGGCTGGCAGTCTATCGTTGACTCGCACGAGGTATGCGACATTACATGCTTGCGCCCTACGATAGAGATGTACTGACTGAGCCAACAGAGATTTTATGTTGAGCATGAGGCCTCATTAAGGCAATCTTTTTTCCGAAAGACATTTAAGTTTATGCATGACTACCAGGTAGTCCTGTCGTTTAATTGAACAAAGTTAGCAGCCATCCAATGTGCAAATACCGGTAATAATAAAACTATGAGAGAGCTGAAACAGTAAGAGATTCATCACTTCTCTCAGCAGAGTACTGCCACACTCACCCTCCAATGTGCATAGGCTATAATAGCCCAACTTGGTGGCATGTCCGATTTCTCTTGATTATAATAATACTAATAATAAGGCATTTGTATAGCACCCTAATAGAGCAGAATTTGTTGCTATGCCGATTACTTATTCTGGGAAGGAAGCATTTCAATTGGTTAGTGATAGCACGAACAGTGTCGGTAAACATGAGCATGCAAAGAAAAATCTACGTGGATGGAGTACAAGTACTGTGAGAAACAAGTGATTATTTAGCTTCTTTTTAATTGTTGTTAAGTCCGAAGATGTCGTAGCATCAGGCAGTGAGGATCTCTCTCAGCTTTGGGAGCATAAGAAATAAGGGCTATGTCTCCAAAGGCATCTAGGTTGGCTAGGATCACAGCCGAGCGACTTGAGTTAGTAGAGCAGATGGGACGTCCAAACGCTAACGATAAAATATTTCGGGTAGGTAGGCTGGAACACGAGTATGAAGGGACCTGACCTGCAGAAAACTGAAACTGTTGCTTGCACTGTCACATTGGTTTGGACGCTTAGTGACTCCTAAATGTGCCTTTTGCAGACTAGAGGCACCGTGTATTCTCTGCAAGATTTACAAGCTCAAGCATACCGTTGTCTCCATGCTCGTCGGAGCGTCCTTCTCACTTCTAACTTCCTCATCCTCCTGCTCTTCTTCGTCGGTTGCTTCTTCACTGATGTCGTCATCCTCCTCATCCAGGTCATCAGGTTCACCTTTATTTTCACCATTACCATTCTCTTCATCGTCTTCGGAAGCTTCCTCATTTAAGCTCTCTGCAAGGATAAGTAATTTAAAGAGTAGCAAAATGCATCTTAGCAGCTCGACTGAGCATAACTCGTCTTTTAAAGTTGGTACATTGAGTACAGGCACAAGCCGCCTGCACAATATGTGCATCTGTGCTCTTAGGGCCTGAGCAATTTCATATCATTAAGAATGTGCTTACCCTCATAGAACGTGTCCTCACCAGGGCTCTGGTGGCCTATTCGCTCCTTTTCAGCTCTGAAATTTACATTGACGACAGTTAAAACTCTCTCTCTCTCCATTTAACTGTTTTGCTCGCGACATCTATCTATCTAGATACCTCTCTTTCTCACTAACCGTGCATAAATAAGTGCATGTTCGTACCATATTTTAGTGCTGGTAGCTGCTGCTAGCTAGTAAAACTGGCCTGCTTACCGACGAATCAAAATGGTAGAGGCACAAATTAATAAAATGAAATACTGGGGACAACCAGCAACGGTTGAAAGCACTCATCAAAATAGCCTTCAACCACGGCTAAGGGGTGGGGGCACTATTTTAGGCATTTGAAGACTTCGGTAACTTATCTTAAAGAGGCTGCAACCATCAGCCAGGTGCGCTAAGTGTGGCTGACGGAACGTAAGAGAAAAAACCTTCAGTGAGCGCACTGGATTCAAAAAAGCATGCAGAAATTTCACCTCAAAAATGCATCCTCCACTTCATCTGGACGCAGCTTTTCCACAATAGGTTCGATGCATTGAGCCAGCCTCTGAAGCCGTACGATCTCTTCATCTCGTTGCTTGTCGTAGTTCTTCGCTACCGAACCCTGTTCGTCTGCTCGATTGAGCTTTTGAACTGCGCCGATCGTTGCATCGATGCTTTGCTTCAGCTCGACAGATCTTATAGAGAACGCATTGGCCAGGTCACCAGATTCCGCGGCTCAGCAGCTAGAACATGCTCGAACGCAAGTCAGCTATACTAGTGCTCTATGAGTGACTTACTTTGCATACAGATCTTTGCCTCGCTGCTTACTGACGCCATTGGCTTTTCCAGAGAGGAATTTCTCGCAGTCTTTCACATGGGCGTCCGTCTATAAAGCGTCGACATCTGGTATCACGAACGCAATCGAAGCACCACGGAAAAAAGAACCACTGCCGAAGGAAGCTGACACTGCGCAACAGATGCGTGCTGCCTTTGCGGCTTAGAACCTGCTTCTTTAGCTTATCAGCTTCCCCGATGAGCTGCTTAAGACCGGTTTTACTGACAGCGGGTTTCCCCATTTTGTGGGGCCAGCGGCCGTTGCTACAGTCGGGCGTCCCACGTGATACGGTACACGGGAGCCTTTTACTGCTTTCGGGTTGGTGAGAGTACCGCATGGCCATAAGTAATTCATAACCACTTATAAATCTAATTAAAATTATTAATATAATAATAAGGCATACGATTTCTTATGCGTTGTAATGAGCGCCCTGTTCTTCAACTGTCGGCTCGTACCAAAGGGCGCCAAGGAGTGCCAGTAGACGGGTATGGCGTAGCCTCGTGGCTGACCAGCTGACATCTCATTAGTTAACGCCACAACCACCAACTAATGTCGATCCGATCCACCTTGGTGTACTTTATAGTTATAGACATAACAGGCAGTAGATATCTTCAGTTGATCATTTACGCGCGCTTTTCTGTCACGCCCATTCCCACCCATCCCTCCCAGTGCCGAGGTTGACTGGGGTCAAACCGTCCACGCTGTTACTGAAAAGTAAGTGCCTAGGAATTTACAGAGGAATCCCTGCAGACCATGACCTACTGACTTGCAGAGCTCGACATTATTACGCGTCTTTCTACAGAAGGAATACTGTGCAGCTCATTTACTGCTGTCACAATTCGGATGTAGAGGCATCCACATCCTCCTCCGGAGAGAACTAGGCTTTCAACGCAAGCATCGCACTCGCGGCGTCTCAGTACGATCGTTTCAGCCGATGCGCAACGGCTACCGGCGACGCCCGAACCTCGCATCGCGGCTAGCGACGCGAGAGTGCGGCACCAATGCACGCATGTATGCTGGCAGTAGCAGCAACGAGGCGGCAGAGACGAAGAGCGCGCCCCTACCTTAATATAATAAGTCCGTATCCATAACGTAAAGAAGCTTATTCGACAGCGGAGAATGGCTCTAGGCTTCTCGAATAAGCCATGCGGTACAACACTTCTCGTACTTAGTAGCCTGGGCCACAACTCCGCTCAACCGACGAGGCACCAACTCCTGCCCATAAAATTGCTACATCCATTTTAATTCGGGAGCCTTTAATAATGAATATCTGTCATAATTGAGCTTGTATAGCTCGTCGTCGTTTCAGCAAACAGCTTCAGGCAGCCGACAGAACGCAAACCCGACCACAAACATAGATATATCACACTACCCATGTTTACGGACAGCATGGGGAAAACCCGGCCATGTGATCACAGGGGGGGGGGCTGAGTGGACCGTGGGGCGGCCGACCACCTTTTCCGGTTACGTTCGATGGCGCGCACGCTTGCTTTGACGATCTGTCTGTTTTGCTGCGCCGCATTACTTGCCTCTGCAACCGTACGGTATAAAGGTTAGTTCGATGGGCGCTGGCCCGAGCCGCGGGCCTTAGCTCTGCTACTGTACGTCGCTGTCAATTCACCTCTCGAGCACTACTGTTTTCCTAATGTGTGCCTTATATACCTACTGTGCGTTTTTGTGTTCGGACGTCAAAAAGTCTATGCTTAGGTTGTTTGTTTGTATCAGTACGTGCGTGCATACATACGCATGCTTATGTGCGCGGCAGCGTATGTGTGCGTTTTGAGTGCGCACGTGTCTGTGTCGTCCTGTTGCCCAAAAGTTAGTGTAATTTCAGACTGCCACGAGCTTCGCTTAGCCGGAAAGAAAGAATCTGGGGCACACGTGGTATATATCAATGACACCCAGCCTGTACATGTGAGTAGAACACGACTTCTGCATTCGGACGAATTCGGGCAACTGAAGGTCATTCAAGCGGAGCCGCATTGTTATCGTTTGCAAGCTGTGCGAGCGCGCTGTCAGCTCCCGCTCGCCAGTACGAGCGCTCTCTTTCTGGATTGGTTGTGTCTGTGCAGCTTAGTGGACGTCGTGGTGCTTTATTTTGTGATTATGAAAAGGTTGTGCATTTAGGTCCGCTGTGAGCACACAGTCAACGGGTCGTACACGGTGATACAGCAGCGACTTTATGGTAATGAGAACTTCTACCGCGGCTGGACCGACTATGTCAATGGCTTTGGTGTGCCATCTGGGGACTACTGGGCCGGCCTGAATCTCATATCTCATCTGACACTAGCAGGTATTCGCTTTTGGCATCAGGGCCCGTATTCGTTGAACGCGTAGCAATAGTTGGCACGGCCTCTAACACGGCGAAACCTACCTTTTTCGCGTGGGCACTGGTGTGCTGCTCACGTGCTGGGCACTTACGGCTTCGCAAACCTAGATCCTGGTATCGCTTGTTGAGTCACCTGCTTCTGGGTCTGCAATGCATCGTTGGTTGCCTGCAGCAAGAGGGCTGCATGGAGCAGGTTGTGCTAGGCTGTGTGAAATTATGCATCGTCGTGCATGCATGAAGTGTAATCCCTAGTAGCGATTTATCCCTAGTAGCACCGAGCAGACGTCAGGCCTGAGTTGGTTGGCTTGAAGCCCTTGCACTTTTACAGTGCTGCCTGCCAGCAGGAACGATGGGCGTGTCTCTCATTGGCAGACACTGCTACCGCTCTGCAGCTTACTGCTTCGAACAGAGTAGTCTATCTACTCCCAACCCACTATCCATTTGCTAACTCAACAATCCTAGTGCTGCCAGTCAGTCGGTATGGCTCTGGGAAGCTGGGCAGCCGCCCACTGCCAAGCAGCAGCAGTGGGCGGGGTCCCTGTGTATGCAGCTGAGTCACTGCTCAGGCAGGCAACAGCAGCAGCCATTGCTCAGTGACCCTACCAATGGAACAGAAGCCGAGGCCAGTAGTGCAGCTCTGGCTAAGGCTTCGCGTCGGCACCTCCCTCCTGTGCGGAGTGCTCTTTTGTGCTGAGTCTCTAGGCTACCCTCATTAAACCCTCGTGCATATCTATTTCACATTGACCTTGGCCTTCGATCGACGGCTAACATTTCAGGCAACACGGTACTGCTGGTGCAGCTGCAGGACTGGTACGGCAACAATCGCCAGGCCGTGTACCGCTATTTCTACGTGGCTGACGCCAGTGGCGACTATCGTCTGTCCATCGGTGGCTTCAGTGGCACGGTGCCAGACGACATGTCCTACCAGAATGGAATGCCATTTGCCACATACGACAGGCCTGATTTCTATAAATGTGCCATCAACCAAAAAGGTTGGCTATCTGTTGATTCCACTGTCAAGTGGCATGCATCTGTGCTTGCTAGGTTCGAGGCTAACAGGCACGTGCACCAGGGGGAGGGCACCCCCTTTTCCGCCTCTGTCGCGAGCCTCTACTGTCGCTGGTAACAAACTGTGACCGTCAGCCACTAAGTCGAAGGCTCGTCGTGCTTTCTTATTTAATCCGGGCTGCGTTTATTGTTGTTTTTTTCTCTTTAAAGCCGGGTGGTGGTACAATTACTGTGCCTACTCCCTTCTCAATGGTGTGTACTACCGTGGAGGGCCGTACGCTCCGAGTGGCACGTACTACGATGGAATCTACTGGAAAGACTGGCTCGGATTCGGCTACTCGCTTCGCTTCGTGAGCATGTCCGTTAGCCGACCTTGATGAAAAACCTCAACTTCTCATCGCATGTACAGTTGATGTGTGTATGAGTTTTCTGCCTGCATTTGCTGACAATGAATAGTCTGCCTGCGTTTGCTGGCAGTAATCTGCCTGAGACCCTCGGGTGCTAATCTCTGACCTGGTGTGAGCATGCATGCATGCCACTCATCTCACTAATGCTTCTGCTTAAGCTGTTTGTACTCGATTTGCCACCATGTTTGTACTCGATTTGCTGAAACTTATTTTTGTTTTCATTCCTACTCCAAATGTAGTATGCTCAAATGATTGCTGTTGCGGCCTCACACCACTGATCTAGCACACAGCAATACGGTGCACAGGGGAGCATGTTGCTTGAAGGAGACTGCATGCTGCATTTTTGCATTCTGGCTTGGTTTATTTTATGCTGTAATGTATAATGTTCTGTTGTAAATATTAAAGTTTGTGTTTGCCTTATTGTGTATTATAGAATCACCAATCCAGTCTATTTTGTCGATGCTGATCGTAGCTTTAGTATTTTCAAACCTAGGAAGTACGTTCCAGTAAGGTTTTAAACCTTATTACTCCACAGAGTCAGCAGTATTGCAAGAGGACCTTCTCAGGAATGCTGACTTAGGTAGACTCTTCCTGCTCTGCTTGTTCTGCCGAATCTCTCGGCACCTCTTAATTCCATTAATAAACATATCCATCATGAGCGCCGATCATTGTGCCTGTGCATCACTAGTGCTGCACTGCAATGGCTTAGCTCTTATTATTTGTGGGAGATTTCTGAGCATAAATGTCACCGGTCATCCAAGGAACCTTTAAAGCATGGGGTACCTCATGGGTCTACTTTACGCCCATATCGTTTGGCAGTTTTACTCTTCTTCTGTTGCAGATGTAATCGCCAAGCACAGTCTAGGCTTTCATTTGTGTGAGGATGGCACACTGATGTAACTAATGTTATGGACTTCAAGGTTTTATCACTCACTTTTAGGTCTCTTCCTGCTCTTGGTCTTGTTGTATCACTCACTTTTAGGTCTCTTCCTGCCTAGATTTCAGGAAACCACTCTTGTAACTAAATTTCTTAAGTCGTGCCCTTAAAAAAATCGTTTAGCAACCGAGTATTCACTTCATATGCTCATAGAGACTGGATTGTATTACCGACTGACATTACGACATCCCTCGACATCTAAAAAAAAGACATTGCTCTCAGCTTTTGCCCCGACCGTGTGAATTGTCCTTGATGTGTTTGCAAGTGCTATAGAAGTTGCGCGTTGTATTACTTGCCGATTGATATGCTTCCTTTACAGCATATGTAAAGTGCCTAGAGATATTTATTTCTTTAAGGGTACTATATATCTTATTATTATGATTGGATAATATTATCATTGTATTAGCTGTAGTAAGAGTAGCAGTAGACTTGAACTTCATATCAACTGCTTCTTTGTCTCCCGTTTTGTCGCCTTCTGATCAGACTAACTTGGCTGCTAATTCGGAGCTCCTTCCTGCGTGGAGAGAATGTTTAATGAAATCAAAGCCATATTAGGTCAAACCGGTCGTTCCACTGCTTATGTCTAAGGCATCAATGGTTGTGGCTCAGGTCTGCCTTGTCTGTGCCCCGTGCCTTCCATCTGTACTTCCTGCTGCACGTAGCATGGGTAACAGATGGCACACTATGTAAGGCGGTTGCTTTCACGACCTCGGCCCCAAGGTCGTGGGTTCGAATCCTGCATTGGGTGATCCTTTATTGCCATTGCAAGCGGTGGTGATAGCAGTAAAGACTCTTCTGTCGCTGTACAAAAGAGGCTCTTAAATCAGCAAGTATTTTTTTTTTTTTTAGCATTATATAGCCTTTGTTCCTACAGTGGCCCATTAAAAGAAGTGTTGCAAATTTAACGTCGTTACTGTCAACTATTGCGCTGGGCGTCTCTAATATGTATGCCTGAGCGTGTATGAACTCATGTAAGCGCTTTGGCAGTTTAGCTGCCGGCAAAGACTTGGAAAACGCTGGGCTTATCCTCTCCCCATCAGAGCCTGCAGGTTTTTCTTTAATAATTTTCAATTATTCATGCTCAAACGATGTGCCTGCTGTCCCTGCACGTCCCAGACGTAGCATTCAGATACAGTGCATCGCCTACTCTTCCTCAGCCTCCTGCTGCTGCTGCAGCTGCCCGAGGCAGTGACCTACTTCCTGACAGTCTGGCCAGTGTGCTGCTGATTGCTGACACTTCCCTCCATCATGCTCCAGTCGGGAGCTTGCTTGATTCCGTGTTCACTGTGCATTCTGAATTGTCGGAAGGAACTGACCCTGTAGAAGTTGCGGTAATAAAGCAGTGTTAATGGGACGCTGGGGAAACGACAACGGCATAGGGGAAAGCAATTGCATATAAAAAAAAAGTCATCTGCCTGGTTCGGAGATCATCATGGCTCTTGAAGGAACTAACCGCTACTCCCTTTTGCCCAACCCTCCCACGTGGTACCTACCGGCTGAGGGCAGCTCAGGAAGCTGCCATAGTTCCATTCAGTTGCCTTACTGCCAATCGGCTGAATCTGGAAAGAAGACCGTGGATGAGACTTGCCCTGCCGACTGTCAGGCAACTAGCCGATACAGTGGCATCGTCTTAATCGTGCGGCTGCTTACCAGGTTGTGCCACAGGCCCTTGGCTGCAGCGTAGTGGCCTTTTTCGCTGAAGTGGAAGCAGTCGGGAGCGAAGAAGCTCAGGTCAGGATCACTGGAGCCAGGCTGCAATTGCAGGCTGGACATTAATGAATAAGCCAAGCAACGTTACGATGCCACGGCGAAAGCCCCTCATCTGCTACACGGCTTTCACCTTGTTTGGTGGCACCGTTTCGCGTAGGAACGGCTGGAGGATGACGGTAAAGTCTTCGCGATTCGAATAACGTCCACTGTTCATCAGATTTTGCAGACCACGTTGATACTCCCCAGATAGTTTACTCAGCCCCGGCAGGTCAGCCGAGTTACCATGTCCACAGCTGCACACAGCACTATACGTAGCAAAGGCAAGATTTATTATAAACGTCAGGACACATGCTGCATAGTCTACCCATACACATAATATGTAGTAATATACCTTGAAGTGCATGTGGGCAGTGTGGGTGCCGGGAGAAGTCACCAATGACGAAATTATGTGCTACTTCCACTCGATGAGCAGTCGCCATGTTAGTTAGTGTCGGATGAACACTTTGAAAATCATTGCTAGTGGGTCTTGCTCCCTAAATAGAAATTTTGCTGATGTTGCACCACACCCTGGTGATAAAAATCCCGACTGCCTCTGCGTTTGTATATGCGTATGCAGTCATTTACACTGCTAAATTATATGGACAGGCATGCACTTCACTATTTACGAATTTGTAGGCTTATCTACCGGTCTACTCCTGTAGATGAATAAGTTTGCATTTTATTCGCATTAACTGAGCTTGAAGGATTTCTATATAGTACGTAGTTGAAATTGCAGAGGAGAAACCACATCTTTTTATGTAACATTTCGGAAAGCGGTTTGAGGTCGGCCTTGAGGTGCTGACGAAGTTCATATAAGAATCAAATGGCTGCACAAAACCTGGCCTTCGTCAAAGCGGCAACTGCTCTTACTTGTGAATCAAGCCGCAGATGAAACCAGAGCCAAGCTGTGCCACCGGAGTTATGTCGAATATTTCAACAAGATTGACGTAGGCGCGAGGTAGGTTGCTCTGCAGGATGTCTAGAGCTTGACGAACGTTTGCGACGTACGTCTCGGCGCTGTGCTTCCCCTGGAGCATAAAGCGAGTCGACGAATAAGAGGGAGACTTCTTCCTGTTCATCGTTTCTTTTTTCTATGCGTATGACTGGCATAACATGACTAATACATGGGGGAGGGGCTCGCGTAATGAGGTCTGTTTAATAGTGAATCTCTGCTCTCTCTCTCTCTCTCTCTCTCTCTCTCTCTCTCTCTCTCTCTCTCTCTCTCTCTCTTGAGCTCTCTCTTGAGCTCTCTCTTGAGCTCTCTCTTGAGCTCTCTCTTGAGCTCTCTTGAGACACAGAGAGAGAGAGAGAGAGAGAGAGAGAGCCTGTAGGCACCAAGTGCAGCAGGGTGCCAGTCATTTTAGTTGTCATCTATGGGCCATTGAGGGTAAAGGTTGTGTGAATAGAGGACTAATTGCTCACAAAAATAAAAATTTGTATGGTACTCTTCAAAAGACAAGTAATTTAAAAATGGAATCTGAAGTTGTGGTGATTTCCACATAAAAAGAAAGCAATACAAAAGTCGTTATGCAAACCATGTCTAACCCAGAAGTAAACCAAAAAAAACATGTGTACAAATAATAAATTTACCGATCTCTTCATCATACTTGACTTGTGCACTAACTTGTTGAACCTAGGTATATCGAGGTACATCGTTGCGGCTTGTTTAGATACACTTTTGCAGCTTTTAAACAGCTATATTTACGGTGTAGCTTTGTATAGTGTAAATTCCCAATGTGGGCCAATTCAAAACGAATTAACGTGAAATTTCAAATCCAACTTCAGCTTTCCTTGTAAAACCATTTTAAATCTAAGTTAAGCTGCTTATACAAAGCTGCAGTGGTTTATTTCTGACTTCGGTTGGATAACTTTTGCTATACATGTCCAAGATTGCAGTATATAAAGTTCAAGGACTTTTGATGGCATGTAGCAACACTGCTATGCAAACTGCAGCTGCAGTGCAAGCCTGACCGAGGAGAGCTGACATTGGAGGCCCAGCCGTTCCTCACAGCTAGTTCACTTTAATCGCAAATATTCATGCGGCATATCCACTCTTTGAAGATCGTTATCCGAATTGTAGTTAGTGCGGATCCTCGCAAGCTCTTTCAAATAATAGGGATTATTTTACGTTGACTTTCGACGTACTTTGAAGTTTTTTGACGTAGGGATGGGACAGATGCTGGCTTTTATGCCACGCTTTGTTGTTCCTTTAAATAGCTATCTATATTCTACCGTTGTGTCGTAAGAAGCCACTGTTACAGCTCAGGGCGAGGCTCAGCGCCGCTTACCGTATCGCTGCAGAAGTCGCACAGGTTGTTACCACCAATAAAGAGTGTAACCATTTTCCAGTCCTCGCGGAAGTTGATGGAACGGTCGGCCAGGATGCGGCTGATGAGCTCGTGAGCCTGCGAGGGCATGTCCCTGGAAGAGGCCGACACACCTTTAAATGGCTGACCACCCGTCGCTCAGATAAGTAGCCACCCCCCCCCCCCCACGAAGGAGCAGCTGTCTCTCGATGCTGGCATGACACCGGCGTATCTTGGCATGCTATTGCCTAGGCAAGCTCAGTATCAATTAACTTAGCAAACTTGAAGCAAAAGTTGTTGGAAAAGCTGTTACTGCAGCAGACTCTGATTAGAACTACTACAGCGAATTGCCATATTGCTCAAGTTCAGATTCTCGTTTGTTAAAATTGAAACAAAAAAGGTTTGCTGATTGAACAGCCTCATTTATATAGCGGCAGGAAAGCATTAACGGCTATCACCAACGCTTGCAGTGAGTGGGCTAAGCAAGTTCTCCCAGTGCAGCACTCAGACCCGCGACCTACGGTCGTAAAGAGCGAGCGCCTTAACCCCCCCCCACCACCCCCCCCCCGGCTAAGACTCGGGGAGTAGTGTATAGTGTCAAGTACAGTGGATATCAAAAGCGAAAGCGTGATTATCGAAACTACCCCCTTTACATCTGAAAAAATTATCCTTCAACCGAGCAACATCCAACGAACATCTCTGCACACTTTCAATCAATCAATCCACACTTTTGTCAGCCGCTCTCCGCTGATGAGCAGCCTCGTTGTGACTCTTACTATAAATTACGCCCATTCAAGATTTGACCGGGTTAACCTTTTCGCTTCCCTTATCGCAGATTCTCACAAGTCTGGCGCGTAGCCGGATGTTACAAGATTAAATTCAAAATTAATACCTTACACTCAAAAGCGTCGTCTCGCCCATCGAACAGCATCCATCGTACAAACAGTAACTAAATTTTCGAGGAATCGCTAGGGTAAAGCCAGAGGAACAGCGAACGACTACAACAAGCATCCGTTTTTATTTAAACAGTCCAGGGGAATGCGTTTAGAAAGCTCCATTTTTCTGCGAGCGTGTATTAGGAGCTGGCCTGCAGAGCACAATCCTCGAGTGACCACTGTGATGCTGTAATGCTGTACTGACTTAACGGACTTACTGAGCAATTTTTCCTGGATATGCAACGTTTAATTTTGAACCGTCACTGTTTACGTCGCCGCTTCCAGTCGAAAAGCCTTTCAAGTTCGGATTGAAACTCCTCAGGATATCTATGAAGATGGCCACGCAGCACTTAAGCCAAATCGCGTGGATGCATGAAGACAGCGAATGCCTTGCGGCAAAGTGGCGACATAGGAACTCACTGGGTAATGTTACGACACCTTGGTCGAGATCCTTGTCACCGCCAATGCTGTAAAATGTGAGCGATTGCCGTTACGCCTGCGACTGCACGCCAGCTTGAGTCTCAAATGTTCGCGAGAGAGCCGGCGCGCGAGCAGACGCCGCGTCACCTCCACGACTTTCCTCTGTATTCAGTAAGACAACCCAACACTGTCCACGCAGACGCGCCGTTGGCCGCCTAAATGAACGGTCGCTTTATCGCACAGCGGCAGCGTCCGGCGAGGTAAGCGGCGGCTTAGCGAGATTCGCCGCTGCGCCTAATCGTCCGCGCCGCCACGTATGCCGCCAGTTAGCCGATTACCGTCAGCGAGTCGCCCAGCGCACCTATGACGTCGATGTCTCCGGGCAGGAGGCGGTGAACTACAAAAATAAACGGATACGGCTCGTATTCGCTCGTAGCGCCTCGCGGAGACGCCGGCTGTAATTAAGTGACTTCGCTCTATCGTAAACGGCTCCAGCGGATACCGCGCACGACTGAGAGACGACTAAGCAGGAAACTCGGGAAACTTGATATCGAGGCTCGAATGCCAACTTGTCGCAGCTGCGTCGTTCAAAGCGATATAAATGGGTCACCTGATGTGGGCTTCGTGGCAGACCTGGACGGACCTGGACAGCCTCTAAACAAGGCGACCGGAGGCCACGTCTGCAAGACAAAAGTGAACGGCAACGCTTGCAACCGCCGCTGCGTAGGCTACAGGCTGAGGCGACATCGGGAGGAGACAAATCCTGCAATCGGCATCGGCGCCGTTTCTCCGCTTGGTGGCTGCCGCGGGAGTCAGCAGAGGCCAGGCTGGCTGCACATGCGCTACTGCAGGGCGCTGCAGTTTCCTACACCGGGGCATAGCGAAAAGAGTCGGGGCGGATAACACCGCGACGTAGCAGGAGCGCTAACTAGTCGCGTTCTGCCCAACCGCGAAACTTATTCAGCAGTTGTGCCAGCAGCCCGCTACGCTGCTGCACTGTATATCGAGTTCGCGAAAGAATCTTAACTCATCGTGAGTCCGGTTGAACTCCTCGACGTGCCGCCGCCACTCCTTTTGGAGAACAGGGTTAGTCTCGATTAGCGCCAGAACTTCGGCATAGCGCTCGTTCCAGCTTTTATCTGCAAAAATAAGCATATCCCGTCCAGGCATAAGCACTGCCCCTCAGTTCAAGTGGTCGCACGCTCCGCGCGAACAGCTACTGATGAGCGCCTACTGAGAACGAGGCTGAACTGAAGCTCTCAGCTAGAGAAGGTGCGCTCGCCGCCCTTCTCTTTTCGTCGACGCAGCGGGCGGCGGCAGCACTGCAACTTTGTGGTAGGCAAGCGACAATGCACCGGTGCTCTCCGGTGTTTAGCTTTGCATCGAGGCGTGGATCGCGAGCGATTCGACTGACTAAGCGACGCACGAACTCGCCGATAAAGTGCGGCCAAAGCCGTCCGGCGCGCTCGTCAGCTGACTTCGTGCCCGTAAGCAAGCTGATTGGCGGATTTACCGTCGGAGGCCGCCGGCGAGACGGCCAACGCTCCCAGCAGCAGGATAGCGGCTACTAGTAGCGGTGCTCTGAGCTCCATCTTCACCGGGGATGGCGTGTAACTTGCGCCGCGCGGGCCCGTTATATTGGCCCGCGAATCAGCGCCGCGTCACTGGTACTCGTCGTCATCGTCGTCGAACTCGACCGCTTTAAGGGCCATTAAATTCGATAGCAATTATCGCGAGCCGCTGCATTTGAAGCAGATACGCTGCCACCGCGTGCACTCGCAATGGCGCTACGATGAGCCTCCTCTGTATGCAATGAAACTCGGCTCCACTCGCCCCAGAAAGAGTGTGCGCGGTAAGATACACGAACACGCGCACACACACACACACACACACACACACGCACACGCGCGCACACACACACACACACACACGCACACGCGCACACACACACACACATATACACACACACACAGTCTATATAAATGTATATTTACTTATACATAAAATTTAACTATCTCCTTAGTTCTGTCTCGGCTTGATTATTGCGCTTATTATCGGCTTGATTATGCGAGGCCTCGAGCTGGCTAGCGGTCTCGCGCAGCTGGATGAGCTGGCTAGTGGTCGCGCGCAGCTGGACGTCTGCTGTCGACGTATCGGGTGCTCGGGCGTAGTTACAACTCGGTAATCAAGCAGCAGAGGCCTCTTCGAGCCTGGGCGCTGCCAATTGGCACTGCTCGTTCGTACCGTCCACCGTCTCTGTTCTTATCTACACTAAACCGTACATGTGAGCAACTTGGAGTAGCCGCCAACTCTCGGCGGCAAACCGGCCACGTGACAGCCAAAGTGGCTGTCACGTGAATACTCAGCCTTCACTAAAGATTAGGTGCATTCTTATGCTCGATAACGGTTGAGGCAGGTGCAACCGCGAGGTCACCTGCGAGCTACGCGGCTCCGCACTTGACCTAGGTCTGTTTTCCAAATGGCGCACTTTGACCGCAGCACCTGTTTTAAGACGCTGGGGGGCTCCCGACGGCGACCTAACGCCCGTACAAATTACCCGCGCGAACATGCCCGGGCATGTGTCGCGGCCGCGTTCGAAGGTCTCGCGAGGTTCAAAACTGCACCTGGTTACTAAACCGGAACGCAACGGGGTACATCAGCAAGTCGACTGCAATACTACCTTCCACCGACATAGCTTAAGAGATCAGTCTGCCATTCAGGCGCATCGTCTGCTCACCTCCGCTCGTGAGTTTCGCTGAATTTAGCGTTTTCTCTGCGGTTTTTGCACTGTGAATTCCTCGCCCATCTGCGCTGACTAACCCGGTGACATACAGTGCAGGGTACGGTGCGTTTGCTCTTTCTCACATGTACATACGCTCCCCTGCATTACACTGCAAATATATTGGTACATATTTGCAGAGAGGTCAGTCTACGTATTTACCGGCGAATTTTACATGCCGATTATGCGTTAATTAGCGGTAGAGCGCTGCGATTGGTACTCGGTCGTTAGGGCATCACTTTCGATGTGTGCACACAACGAGCGAAACTACAAGTGAACTCTTTACGGTACAGAGCGCTTTTACATAATAATATTAATGCTCATTACCAATGACTTAGGATAATAATAATAATAATAAGTCCTGCTTATAGTGCCCTAAGAGAACGAAATCTCTATCCAGGCGCGTTACAACTCGCTGCGAGTGAAGCTATAGCCAAGGGCTAACGACGCCCAGGGTACCGTGTTTAGATGAGCATACCAAAGCACACTAACGCGTTTCACGACGCAACGACGTCCCGCGATGCACGCGATGCCGCGGTACTTTCCGATTGCAGCATCGTATAAGGTGGTGACTTTCAGAGGATGTAAGCGGTGCTTCGCGACGATTTGTGGCGACGGCACGGCTCACCAACTGCGAGACTATTAGCAGCCCCGCCCTCTTTATGCTTCCGTTAGCCGCCTGTTAGCCGTCCAGCTGGCTGACGCTCCGATAGCTGAGCACAAGGCGCTCGCACGAACTGTCGACCGAGCAGCACCGGCCGAGCGCGGCCTCTGCTCAGCTCAGCCGAATCAGCTCCTAGGAGCGCCTTGTTTTGCTTTAATTCAGCCACTCAATGGGCTGGCTCCGGTTGCAGCAGCCCGCCTGTCGGCTCGTTACCCACACTCTGTTTGTAAACTCGGCCGCTCTCGCGCCGTATCTGCCACACTTGCGAGGTATGTCTCGTCGGCCGGTGCGCGACCAATGCGAAGCGAGTGGGCTTCGGCCGCCGCTTCGGCCGACTGCGCGCCCGAACGGCCCGTCGCTCGCGCACCATATACGGCCGCTGCTTCATTGCAGCGAATGTGAGCTGGGGCGCCGAGCGGCGGCTCTCTGGCTAGAATCAACGGCCGCTCCGAGCTCCAGTCGCCGAGACGTTCCGTCCGACCGGCAATCGCCAGGAGCCAACGGCTGCAGCCAGCGACGACGGCCATGGCGGCGGGCAAGGCGAACGCTCCGTGTGGCGGCGGCGGCAGCAGCAGTCGGCGGGCGGGCTGCTGGCCGGGCGACCCATCTACCGGACGCCGAGAAGGGCTCAGAGCGTCGCTGTCGCTTGGCTTCGCCCAGCGGCGGGCAGTGCGTCTCGCTCGACGCTGCCTCCTGTCCCCGGCGTCGGCTCTCTACGCTGCAATGGACACCCGCTGCCGCTGAGAGGCAGCAGCGCAGGCGACGGCGGTGGCTCCGCCCTGCGGCTCCGAGCGTGCCTGACGGCCGACGAGAGCCGCGCCTACGCAGCGCCACCGCGTGGAGGTGGCTGTGGAGCTGCTAGGCTCAGCTCGCGAGCCGTGGCCGCGGCTTGGCACAGATGGCAGCCCGTCGAGGACTTCGCGCAGGCGCACTACTCGCCGGCGCCGACGGACGCGACGACGGCCGGAAGAGCAGCGTCGTCGGGTATCTGCCGAAACTACGCCGCTGTCGCCATTCGGGAGATGCACCGTCGGGCGCTGAGCGATGCCGAAAGATTGGTCGGCCACGGTGTTCTGGAGAGCGGCAACATTTTCTTGAACAGGATTAGCGCGCAGAACGGGCAGCCGCAAGCACTCGACGACTCGGACAAGCCTTCGAGCGGACGCAGCGCGGACGAGAAGCCGGCATTGGCAGTCAAGAAAAATGTGCGCTTCTTCATTTCGTGATCGTCGAAGCGTCTTCCGCTCAGCCGATAGCTCGGTAGCGGTGGCTTCGTGGAGAACGGGCGATTCGAGTTCCTTGTCGTATCCGGAGCCGATGAACGACGCTACGAAAGGACGCCACTTCCCGCTGATTTTATCTAATCGCTGCGCACCCGACGCTGGACTACGCGAAGTGCAGGTCCATGAGCCACTCAGCGGCAGGGCTTACGTTTGCTGCGATTGGACAGCATCGCCGCTTTGGCGCTGAGCTTGTAATGCCTCTGAACAGAGTGTGGTGCTACCCTAATCATTGAGCAGGCTCGTCACCCCGCTATCACTAAAGCTCGCTTCTACCAGATTATCGACGGTGATTTCGCTGCTAGTTGTCGATTCGAACCCGGTTCGCTCCATTATGCGGCACCCGGATACGATCCCGGATACGCAGCAAAGTGAGCCAATGCCAATCCTACGGATCCGATTCAAGTGTCGCTGTCCAGCGGAAGCTCGTCGCTACCAATGTTTACTACTTATACTCACTTCTCACGATCCGGCCGCTGCAAAGCATTAAAGTTCTATAAAAGTCACGAATCTTTCCTGTCCGTCAATTTTTTAAACACCTCGAAATGTCCGGAGAACTTCCATGGAGCCCCAGCTTGAATATGACATAATTCGGATTGTAGAAGGAAAAAGAGCCCGTCTGATGTTGGATTAGCATTGTAACCTTCACCGAGTTCCGCCTACTCGATCGGGTCTGCGGCTTCCGCCAAGAGGAGGTGCTTCCGGTGACAGCCTGCTCATCGACTGTGGAGAGAAAGAAGTCTTCTCGATATTCGCCGAAGATTCACTAAAATTATGTCTAGATGCCGTTGCGTAGTGAACTCATTTCTGAGCTTCATATTAAAATCGGCGGAGTACGTCCAAGCCAGACATATGCGTATGGTTTTAGGCTTTTGTAGACGGATCCCTACATAAAGTGTCTTCTCTTAGTTCGTATGTTTTATGTTGATTAAATGCTTTTGAATTTTTGCTTTCTAGTTATTTCCCGAGTTAATATTCATCCATGTGATGCGAGCTGTTTAAAGTTGACTCGCTGCATATACACACAGGTATGGCGTTCATATGGCCAAAGCCTTTGTTGCTCCTATTAGCAGCTACACCCTCTTTTTGACTATACTAGCCGGCCCCCCTCGCCGAGCAGCTGACACCGCATCAGCCGAGCTCGAGGCGTTTCCTGAACTGTCTACCGTGGAGGCCATGGCGGAGGGAGTCGGTCATGGCCAGCTGTACCGAGCATGCCATCGGCCGAGTTCGGCTAAATGAGCTCAAAAAAAGCCACGTTTCTCTTTTTATCAATGGGTGGCTCCAATCGCGGTCGCCTTTATTGCTAATGGTTGTTGATGGGTTGTGACCAGTTTTTACTGCAATTCCTTAGATAACGATCGCCAATGGGGGGGGGTGACACCCTCAGCAAATCAAATCGTTGCTAATATGTCTAGTATGCAGCTTAAATACTAGCAAGCATTGGCTTGAAATTCTGCAGAATGCTGTGCTAGGTACGTATTCCCTCGACGGTACATGTACGGTCGATGTACAGCCTGATCATACTGCACGTATCGAGAGGGTTTGCCGTAGCTCTCGGCTGCCACTAGTAAACGTCGTAAGCCTTCTACGACATTGTTAGCCTTCGCGGTTCAATCCATATCGGCCTCTGGCTGATATAGCTCGTATGGTATATCTATTCGGCCGATAGACGGCCGGTTGTGCACTCTGCAAGACTCGCTACTTGTTACCCACGGAAGCCAGTAGCCGCTAGCCGTGTTCAGACTAAATGAATGAACCCGAGGCTTGGCATAGTATTTGCTATGCAAAATGACAGTTTCCTAATCAGCTAATATCGTATTGCTTGTTAAGGAATGAGCATGCGGTCAGCATTTGCCAGCGGAAGCACTATTTCTCAAGCACAGCTTAAAATTCGCGTACATCAAGATGTAAACGTACATACAACCCAACTGCTAAGTAGGGTCCAGTTTTTTTGGAACCCAGGAAAAGCAAGACTACTTCAACCTTGAAATTACAAAGAAAAGATTCTTGAGTTTATTGCTAACTAGCTTCGTTTTTCATTTAATTACACGTATACACCTAATCTGTGCTTCTAGCCTTATAAACCACAAGGTCTACTGTGGCACAACCTTGATGTTCACCAGCACCCACAAGTGTAGGTAGCATTCCAATACTAAGACAATGATTATCATGAACCACTTGTGACAAAAAACATACTGAAGTTGTACTCTTTCACAAGTGCCTGTAGCACTTTTGGGGGCCGACCGCCTGACGAATCTATGTGAACTAGCTTAGACTGGTTCACATTTTACTGAGCAGCACCATTTAGCCGACTTAATCACACTTTACTGAGCAGCACCATTTAGCTGACTCAGTCAATCGGATTAATAAGCCACTAACATTTTAAAGCCAACATCGCACCAAAAATTGCGTGGAAGCCAGCTGAAAGATTATCGTGACCCACACAGGCACATAGTGCGGCTTGACTGCGATCGGTCACGGCATGGTAGCATACAAAGTCCAGCACAGCTATCAGGAGGCAATTGATCACCAGCCAGCCCGTACTCATTCAGACACTTTCAAAGGTCGGCATTTGCATGCAAAGATTACTTTGGTTACCTCTTAGCTCCCCCAAGCCACAGTTTGAAGCCAACGTTGTGCTGCAACTGACCATCGACCTAAGCATGTTCTTACTGTTTGCTACCAGTGTTCTCGAGGTGCATAGACCTGGTGGCATCAAGATCACATTAATAAGAAGAAGAATCAGCCACATTTGTGTGAAAGCAAAGACATGCACACGGCAGTACAATACAAACACCCACATCGTAGCATTGGAGAAAGGTGGTCTGCACAGGTCTACTAGTTGGGTCATCAAGTACAACAACAAGATTTGCTGCAAACTTAGCAGCTTTAGCAGGCTGTGACTGATACTCTCGGTGGCTGATCACGCATGACTAGCAATTATATTGAAGAAGTGATAAACATCGTCAGTGTCATACATGGCGACTTGGGTATTGCATCGTTGGCACCGTACAGCATAGTAAGTGTCACCGCCACAGCTGCTCTCGGCAGCAGTAGCTGATTGGTCAGCAACGGCCATTGCCGGCAGATCGGTTGCCATGGCAGCAGCAGCTAGCTGCTGCTGCTGCCGCTTTCTCTTGCTGCCTGCCTTTGCTCCTGATTTGACGCGACTGTCACTAGCCATAGACAGTTTCTCGGTCCGGTCAACCATACAGTTCATGACAAACATGGCTCGGTACTGATTTTGGTAGATGCTGTGCCTATAGCAAAGCAAGAAGATAGCTTAGCAATGTAACAATTAACGTGCCCGTTGATGATCGACACAGCTCACAGGTGACTCCCTGAAAGGCACATGTAATGAGACACTACTAGATGGTGCCATCCTAATATTACAATATGAAACGACACATAATACTAATGATACAACAGAGGTCCAGTCACACCTCACATTGCCAGCAATGGGGGAAGTGGTATGACAAAAAAGAACCCAACGCCACAGGGAGTACATGAACGGTGCTACATCTTATAACCTCGACAGGAAGAGTTCTGTTAACTGAATGAAATGCCTAGTCCTACCATTCCCACGGATGTGGAGGCTGCTGTAGAACTACGGGCTGCTATTCCTATGCTGAAGCTGTGCTTCTGCACGAGTCCCCAATAAACCCAGTATGCACCCTTGCTTTATTCAAAGCTCATTCGCAGGCGTCCCTCCAAACCTCAGTGCTTAGTCTCGTACAGTTATTGCCGAACTGAGCCACATGCTTCATCTCAGTCCCGCCCCAGCTCATTCTGAGCACTGCACTGCTGCTGGAGGTCTATGGATTCTTTTCCAATCTAGCTCCACTCTCATAAAGAAAGGGCCACAGTTCAGCTGTACTGCCACCTTTGCCCCACCGTCACTGTCTCACCAAAGAGAAAGCCAGTAAAAATAGGCTACACAGCGAACAAACGGAGCCAGCGGCTAACTCTTACCGTTGACAGTCGAGACAGAGTGTGACCATGCATGCAGGACAGTTCAGCACAGCATCGGTGGTAGACGCCTGCGCTGCAGGCACCGAGGCAGCACCCCGTGACTTTAGGCCAGTTCTTTTGGCTGCAGCAGCCTTAACCTTGTACGAGTTCCGGCGCTGGTCCACCCAGCTCTGATCTTCAGCGTCCATGTTCGGATCGTAGAACAGTTCGTCGTTACTGGGTATTGGATGGCGCTTCCGTCTCGGAGCCTGGCCCATTCTAGCGAGGCACTCGTCCAAGCTACCACCACGTGACATGGCTACAAAAGACCACGGTTTGTACGAGAAGTAAACAGAATCTATTTGCTACTGTTTTCGAAGAGAGCACGAGGCAGGCGAAGCAACAAACTGAGTCGCCATGCACGCACATCAAGCAGTGCAGTATCAAGCCCCAGCAACAACTCATATCCGGCTGCAGCTTACCAGAACCGGTTGAGGCAGCAACAGCACTGCTGCCGTTGCTGCTGCCATCATCTGCCTCGTATTCACCCTCGGAATCGGAGTCGAAGTAGATATTGTCATAATACCTGACGGGTTCCTGTGGTTCCACTGCACTGCCACTCGATGCCCCACGTGATTTGATGTGACCTGTATCTGCAATCAAATCGAATGCCACAAACATGTATACAATAAAATGTAATTCATTTGTATGGTGCCCTAAGTATTTCGTATGGCGAACTAAATCTTTATCCAGGTGCTTCACATATGCTGCAGGGCTCGAGCCCAAGACTTCGATCGTTGAGAACCATGACCTCGGTTGTTAAAGGGAGCATGTTGTCCCCTGGGTCAAACCAGGGGATCGATTAGCTATAATGCTTACAACATCTGCTATCCGGTGAAGCTCATAGAAAAAATGTTAGGATCAGCCGAAACAGCAGCCCCATCAATCGTAGGAGCAGTAGAGCAGCAGGCTATCACTTTGGTTTGCACCAGGCAATAAAGAATTGCCTGCAGCCGTATTTAAACAGCCAGGATCGTGAAGTGCAAGCACATCACCTCTGGGCTAAGACTAGTCCACAGCCATCTCCCTCCACCTTAAGGACAATCAGTTAGCTCTGAGCTTGTTCATTCCGAAAGTGGTTGCTGCATACATCTATTGGTTAATACAGCATCTCCTGAAGGTCAGAAACGGCAATCGACCCGTCTGCAATTTAATGCAGGCCCATCCCAACATCTATATGAAGAGTAGTGGGTTGGAACGATTAGCAACTCCCAAGCATCCCGACTGTTTCAAATGAGCTACAATGTTACATTATTCAAATTGCAGGTAAACAAGTCAAGGGTCGATTCAAATTAAAGATTCCATCTTTAAAAGTTAACAAGAGACAATCCAATCGGGCCAATGACCAGCAGCAGGAGGCAAAGATAAGGCGCCAGCATGTACAGGGTGGGGGCAGAACTTGCTTATTCTACAGAGGGAAGGGGTTGGACAGCAGAAGGAGCGGAGCTCTTCTGGAAGGTTCTCACCACATTTTGATGGTTGTAAGACACTACTTCAAAATATAGCACCAGGCAGGCATTGCATGCAGAGGTGACAAAAACAAGTCGATAGAAGCATTAAGTGGCATTGTAGGTGGGTAGCTGTGTCCAACCAAGAGTCTTACCAGGCCTTGCTGCCCTGGCATTTCGACCATACTTCCAGCTCAGCTGAGTGACTGGTATCGAAGATCGTAAGTAGCAAAGCTCACTAAACAGCAGTCTCACAATCCAGACCGTGCGGCCTTGGGTCACACCCCATGCACACACAAATAGAAACATTGCTTTGAATATTGTCTGAGCCCTAGCAACGAGCGTTTCTACTATGCTCTCCTAGCAGGACAATACTGCACTGGTCTAAGAAAGTTGCTGCATTTTACCGGTTCAAGCCCTGTGCTGAACACAGCAGATCAGTTAAAAACCTCTATTATTTATTCTCATCAACTTCTGGCCTGTGGTTCCCCTCCTTATACTTCCTAAAGCTTCACCCTACCCCCTTAGCACTTCACCTTAGCCTATTCTGCTCAGTCAATCATCCCCCCATCGCACCAAGCTTGCCGGTCACTTCCACACTTCACACAACGACATCTACACTCCTGCTGCCGACTGTGGTTAATCCTGTCCAGCCGCCCTGAGCTGCTTCTCTTGCACGCTACTCACTACCTCAACTGCTCTCCTCTGACTCAGCAGCTATGCTTCTCGGTTTTTCTTTGCAGCATGAGGCGAAGTCTGTTGGCTACCGAATGCATACCGAAAGCCGCTTAGGCTGTGAGTGGGCCTACATAAAACTCTCTTCTGCATAGCAACCACTTTGTCCTGTATGGATTTGTGGAGCTGCAGACAGAGATACATTACATCATGTAATCACATTACCAAACATCCATGATCGCCTCTAGACACTAGAGATTATACGAAACAGCTGCAAGATTACACGAAACGATTACACGTGATACAAATCAGCTGCATGGCCACTGGCAGCGAGCAAGCTCACATACCGCGTGCAAGGCAATGAGACGTCACAGTACAGCCGGGAGCCGGGCAGCACTTACCCGAGCTTCCCCGCAGCAGCTCCTCATCTCTGTCTACTTTGGCCTTCACTATGCCGCTCAGCTCAACACTCATAAGCTTTTCAAACTCGTCCTCGTCCTTGGAGGCGCCTTCGTGAGAGGCACGGCACCTCCCGGCATGCCTCAGTGCACTCCCAGCACGGCTGCTAGGAGCGCTAGCCCGCTTCAGTGCGGCATCTACTTCGTCTTCCGAGCTAATTAATAGGAAACAAAGCCTCAACTCTAGGACAAATCGCAAAGAACGATTTTTACCATTCCAAAAATATAATCTGCAAGCTACGATGCTAACACTATTTGCTATGAAAACACATACAGGTACACAGCAGCGTTGAACCAAATCCAGGCTTTACAATATGCAACCGAATTTTAAGAGTCACATTGTGGAATGAAAATTGGTACACACAGTCACTTGGACTTGCTTGCAGTGGGCCATAAGCACGATGCAATTAGCCTGTCTAACGTGCGACTTTGAAAACGGTCAGGTTTTGGGTTAATCGTGGTCACGTTCACACTTTTGGTAGGCCAGCAATCAAATGGGAGGTATAACGTCAGCTCTGGTGCTATTCGAGCACAGAAGGTAAGTGCACTGCACTCGGATACTAAACTCGAATGCAGCTGGGTGGGGATAATGAGTAACCATTTTAACTTAACAGAATTTGCAGATGCACCGAGAAAGTCCGGTTTTTTCGGGTCGCGAATGTCGTGCACTGCTCCGAACCATATCCGGGCCAGATCTGCACGAAAATCTTGACCGTTGCTGACGGACTGTGTTAGCCAACCACGGACCATTTTCCTTTGCACTAAGAACAATTTCTGGCATGTCCAAAGAACCTTACTGCACAATGTTATGACGAAACAAAGCAGCAACTGGCCTAAGAATCGGTGTAAAAGGACTATTAACAGAGCGTGGCCTTGTTAGCACACATGATGTTTCACACACGATTTTTCCATAGCTAGTAGTCCGCATGTTACACATACCTCGTTTACCGTCAATATTGATAGGCTGCAGTCAATTAAAAATGCTGAATTCATGCGTGATTTCCAGCGAGGTGTGTTAACACTATTGCGGTTGGGTGTACACAGTATCGTTTCAGCAGAAGGTTGATACACTCATCATATAAACACGAGTATAATGCGTGAGAAAATTTACATACAGCTAGCTGACTGATGTGGTCAGTTTCCGTCACAGTTTCAAGGTCTGATCGCATAAGCTGGTATGCTCGGTGCTGCCAGCTGGCTCGAATTTTAGAACCGAGGGAATACAAATGATAACAATGTCGTTTGCATAGCACCCCAAGTGAGTCAAATCGCTATCCCAGCGCTTCAAAAATCACTAAAAATGAAGCATTAACCAAGGGTTAACGACGTGCAAGCTATCATCTTTAAACACGCATACAAAGCATACATGCAAAACCAGCATGCACAATTGCACGAGAAGTAAGGTACTCGCTCTTTACAATGCACGACGTGTGTTCGAGTCCTCCACTATGCGATGCGATCTCTTACTGCCCACTGCGAGCGGTGGAAATAGCCATTATTGCTCTTCTGCCGCTACATAGACGAGGCGGTTGAATCAGATAATCTCCTTTTTTTAAGACACCCGTGACGCGGGTTGGTAGGACCTCAGGTTATTAACATGTACCAAATCATGAACAGTACGACGTCACCGGGGCGCAGAGAAAACTGAACGGAATTGACGCATATTTAGCTGATACCTAGATGATGCAACGGCAAAGAGGTGGCAACAGAACTGAGGTTCAGACTTTCGGATTACTGTGAAGTTCAGCCCAACAGAGCGTGACTTTATATACGACAATGCAACATCGCGGACCTGAAGAACATGAGATTTGATCTGGAAAATTTCTTTCTTTTTCTTACCCACTCTACATTACCTGGAAGCTACTTCTTCGTCGCTATCTTCTTCTACGTAGTCGCATTCGAAATTCCGCGTAGCCATAGCGAGTTTCCCGCTACGCGGTAATATCAACCGGTAAACTAATCTCATAAAATACTATTTGGTCGTATAAATAAAATTAGTCATACAAGTGTATGCTTGTAATTTTCTTTTAATTTCCACATATTTATAAGCTACTCTCCCAAGAAACTTGTCACCTCTTCAACAGCGGTTGTCTGCCAACATCCGTAATGTTCCCAGTAATAGTTGGACTTGGATGTATCGACGTTTTGAGCCAGGAAATGATTTGCCTAACTTAATGGACGTGCAGGTAGTATCCGCCTGCTCGGGTGTTTATCGCGCACTCATAAGAGCTATTATGGAACGCATCTGCATACACCCCTAGTGCTTCTGCGGTCGTAGGCTGGTGAGCGAGTCAGCTGGCTGTCAACCTTGGACTGCCCGCATTTAACTGGCTATCTTACTGACGCCCTCATCTACGCAAGAATGAGGGGTGGAGCTGCCGCTGCATTGGCTAGGAACAAGTAGCTTGCACAGCAGAATTAATAAGCTGACCATGTCTCCATGAGCTGCTGTTACAGCCCAATGCGAGCTGTTTAAATGAGCCTGCTACCTACCGGCAGATTTCCTGCCTTTCACTGCTCGCTATATCTCCTATAACACCTCTAGCAGCCCTGCGAGCTCTTCTTACCCTTTCCGTCGTGCTTGCCAGCGCATCCCGTGCTAAGGCTGCTGCCCGGTTGACAATAAGAGCACCCAGTTAGAACTTGGCCACGATTGTTGACTTGTTTGCCGGCAAACATCTAGCTTGATCTTACTTTAGGAATGATGCAAATTCCACACTTCGCGATAGTAATTTGATGCTGGATCGTTGTTGCCTAACTTTACGAGCATCTCTGGACTGGAGAAAGAATATGTGCCAGGTGAGGCAGAATAAAGCAGAGAGACGAACGGAGTCCGTGGGAGACAAAAGAGACACAGAGAGAGAGAGAGAGAGAGCAAGAGAGAGAGAGAGAGAGAGAGAGAGAGAGAGAGAGAGAGAGCAAGAGAGAGAGAGAGAGCAAGAAAAAAAAGAGAACAAGAGAGAGAGAGAGAGAGAGAGAGAGAAGAAAAGGGAGGAGAGAGAGAGAGAGAGGGCAAGATAAAGCCAGAGTGATTGAGATACTCACATGCATTGATTGAGAGAGTAAGAGAGAGATAGATAGATAGAGAGAGAGATAGAGAGAGAGAGAGAGAGAGAGAGAGAGAGAACAAGGGAGAGAGAGAGAGAGAGAGAGAGGGCAAGAGGGAGTGAGAAAGAGAGAGAGAACAAGGGAGAGAGAGAGAGAGAGGGCAAAAGAGAAAAAGAGGGAGAGACAAGATAAAGCCAGAGTGACTGAGACACTCACATGCATTGATTGAGAGGGAGAGAGAGAGGCAGGTGGGAGGGAGTGAGACCACAATCTATTTAATTTCCTGGCCTGGTTTTGGAATGCCTTACATTTCATTGAACTGGTCAAACTGCCCATGATAATTTTTATTGATGATCAGTCAAAAGCTCAAGCCAATGCAGTCCAGAAATTTGACTTTGTATTGCACACATAAGTACTTGCTTGCCTACCTATTCGTATGTCTGGTGGGTTTATTCACCAAGAGGGTGAGCTGATGCCTTGTACTCTGCCATGGCAGTTGTCCTAAGTGCAATTTCTTGACCTCATTAGCTGTTCTTTCTGCCATATTTCAGTACAGTTAGGAAGACAAAATTTGAATGGTGCTAACAGCAGCACCATGCCTGGATGCTGATTGCTCCTGCTACTGCATTCTGGCTTTTTTTGCTCGGCTTTGGCTGCTAGTCACTGCTACTTGTCTTGCAATGTGTTTCTCATTGATGTCTTCCAATTAAATGTACCTGTTCGGTCGTGCTCCCATGCAGTGCCAGATGGAACACGCTGTACTGTAAGCCTAGCCAGTGGTGCCAGGATCTTAAGGTGGCTTCCTGTGATACAGGCACTAGTCGTCCGGGTTTGTGTGGACTCCGAATCGATTGGTGGCACTGGTGGCTCCACCTACGTAGATGTGCCCTTACTAGCGGACACAACAGCGGCAGACGTGCTCAGATGCTGCCTGCTGCCTGGTGAAGACGAGAGTGGCTGCCATCTGGTGCTCAGCTCGACCGGAAGTGGCAGCCCAGATGCTGGTGAGGCTTCTGCAACGAAGGCACTGCTTTGGCATTGTATCAATCTTGATGTGAGAGTGTGTACCCCAGCCTATGGCCGTGCCTCTGCCTAACTGTTGTCGTGTGCTGATACTAGGCTGGCCCCTCTCCCTCGCTGTGACATTGGCTAGCGAATCAGAATGCAGCGTTCCTGCTGCTAGGCGCAAGCCAAGGCGCTAGCCAATTCGAGTGCAGCGTTCCTGAGTCGCAGACGACAGACAGTTCCTGCGAGAGTTATCTGCTGACTCGAGTTGATAATACAGCGTTGTCAAGTACTGTTTGAGTTCGAGTGTTCCCTAAAGTCGTTTGTTATTCAGCAAGACGCCGATACGTGGCTGCACCTCAATGTCTGCATTTAAGCAGGTCACTAGTGATCTAGTCCTAAAGTTCGTATCTCAATCAAAGAAGACAACAAGTCCTCTGGACCCTATTCCCACTGTCCTGCTCCTACGTTGCATTGATCTGCTGCTGCCATGCATAACTAACATAATTAATATGTCATTAGCCTCAGGTCATGACCCAGCACCTTTCAAAAAAGCTGTAGTCAGGCCACTTCTCAAGAAAGCTACACTTGACCAAGAGAACTTGAGCAACTACCGCCCAGTTTCCCTTCTACCATTCCTATCAAAGGCACTCGAACGGGTCGTGGTGGACCAGCTAAACTCGTATATCGAAACCTCACACCTTGCTAGTAAGTTCCAGTCTGGCTTTAGAGCTAATCACTCCACAGAGTCAGCATTGCTTCGGGTATACAACGACCTACTTAGGAATGCAGACATGGGTAGAGTGTCTCTGCTTGTTTTGCTCGATCTTTCGGCAGCTTTTGATACCATCAATCACAAAGTTCTTCTAGAGCGCTTCTCATCTCGCCTGGGCATCACTGGCACTGCTCTGCAGTGGTTCAGGTCCTATCTCAGTGGGAGACTCCAGAGTATTGACGTGAATGGACAAAGATCATCTGAAGTACCTCTGAAATATGGAGTACCTCAGGGCTCAGTGCTAGGTCCGGTTCTTTTCACGGTTTATACTCTGCCTCTTGCTGATGTGATTGCCAAGCACAATCTAGGCTTTCACTTCTATGCGGATGACACTCAGTTGTACCTTTGCTTTGATCCCTCCCAGCCTTCGAACACCTCAAATTCTCTCAACTCACTAGCTGCATGCATTGATGACATTCGCACATGGATGGCAGCAAATTTTCTAAAACTTAACGATGATAAAACTAACTTACTAGTTATGGGCAAACCCAGTGTGATCCAGAGATTGGAAAGGCTGACTCTCAAAATTGGCTCTGCCAGCATATCTCCTGTCGAATTAGCTCGGAATCTAGGTGTCATATTCCAAAGTGACCTCTCGTTAGACGACCATATCAGCTCCACAGTCAAATCTGCCTATTTTCAGCTTCATAACATTGCTAAAATTCGGGCTTGTTTAGATAAAGATACCACGTCCAAGTTAGTTCATGCATTCGTGACATCCCGTCTCGACTTCTGCAACTCACTGCTTACTGGCCTACCAGCATGTGCGATCAGGCGATTGCAGCTGGAGCAAAACTCGGCAGCTAGACTTGTCTGCCGTGAGCGTGGCAGTTGCCACATTACTCCACTTCTCGCCGACCTGCACTGGCTACCAGTCAAGCAACGGATTGACTTCAAAGTTTTGTCGCTCACTTTTAGGTCCCTTCATTCTATGGCTCCAGCCTATCTGTCAGATATACTACCCCATCAGGCCAAGCATCGTACCACCCGCTTCTCGGAATCCAACAGTCTAGAAATACCTCATACAAACCTTAAATCCTTTGGAGACCGTGCATTTAGTTCATATGCTCCCAAAGCCTGGAACTCCCTCCCGACCTGCGTCAAAACATCCCCTGACCTGACCACATTTAAAAGGAACCTAAAAAAACACCTATTTAGGACAGCATTTAGTGGGTCCCTGTGATTCGTCTTTGATGTGCTTATGCGTGCTGACACTGTGCATGCTGCCACTAACCACATTTGCATGCTGACCCCGTGCATGTCACCCCTAACCATATTATTCATCTCGTTTGTTTTTCAAGCATGATTTTACTTACCATTCAATTGCATTTCACTTTACAGCAAATGTAAAGCGCCTAGAGAGAGATTGAGTTCTCTGAGGGCGCTTTATCAAGTGAATTATTATTATTATTATTATTATTATTACCTACACACACAACAGCAGCCTGTTCATTGTCGATCCAGACGATGTGTGACTTGGTGCAGCATTGTGTACCCACGAAATTTGGTTTGTAGAATCAAAGAGGCCATGCTAACCGATGAGTGGATGGGCTGCAGGTACCTGAATGGTATTAGGAAGTGAGGATCTAAATTAATAGCAGGTTCAAATTTGACAGCCATATGATTGCAGGTTTTTGCTGATGTCACAATTGAGTCTGACTGGTATTTGATTTATTTTGCTAGTGGCTAATGGTGGGTGTTTACGTGTGTGAGAGAGTACATGTTGTTTATCAAGCATGATATTGCTCACCATTCAGTACATGTTGTTTATCAAGCATGATATTACTCACCATTCAATCGCATTTTCTTTGCAGCAAATGTAGAGTGCCTAGAAAGAGATTGAGTTCTCTGAGGGTGCTTTATCAAATGCATTCTTATTATTATTACTATTATTATTACAGTTTAGGACTGGCATAGAAAGTGAGAACAGTATATGGCTCTACTTAGTTTACCTTGGAAACATGATGTGCAAGATAGTAGCGGCCATGGCAAGTCAGAATATTGTGCCATCGGAAGACTTTGTTGTAGGGGAACTCATCGAATCACCTCATTGCTGTAAATCTGCCACCATTTTCAGGCCGATTGAAGGCTATCATTGGCTACTGTGTACGCACCAAAAGCCGTGCATAGATTAAATGCATAACATAGGGAACTCTACAGCACTTGCTTATGGTCTTTAGGATCCAGAAATCTCAAACATGTGACATGTATCTTACATAGCAGACAGATCTCATGTGTCATTTGTTTGCTCTTTTGGTAGAGCCGTCAATCGTGGAATTCATAAAGTGCAGTAGCCGGGCAGTCAGCTGTCTCAGACTACAGGTTATTTTTAGCATTCCTGAGCTGGTAATCTGGACAATGGCTTTCATTTCACTGCAATGACTCTCCTATCCCTCAGAGCTGCTTCAACTGTGGCAATATGATGTACTACTTTCAGGCAACTGGTTCTGCAGCTTTGTCTCAGTTCGTTCTGGATATAATGACTTGTCGGATTTAGTTACAATGAGATGAACTTCTGCTTACTAGAAAGTCGCGAACGTTCAGCTGCGGTCAGTGCTGTGATCATGGACTCAATCATCCAAAACTTTCAAACTGGATGCTTCCAGTAGTCACAGCCAGTCCAAAGAATACATGCTAATAAATTCAAACTCAAAATTCTGAAAATGGAGCTTCCAATGCCGTACCAGAGTAGTTGAAAATGGTTCATTTTAGTTTATTAACCAGATTTACCACTGTTCGACCAGATCAATTAGCTAGAAGACAGCTGCCTCTGTCGGCCAGTAGTTTTTTTTTAGGCCGTTAAGAGCCACAGGACTACCCAAGGTAGGTCAAACACAGGCATGAAACCTTATTTGGGGGTCAGATGTACTCTCTCTGAGTGGGGCAAGCCAATGGGGTTAATAGGTCACCTGCAAGCAAGGCAGCTCCATTACCATGAGATCCTTAGCTGTCCGCACAGTGATCCTGGTGAGGTGAGGACATGCAGGAGCGCCTCACTGCCTTCAATGCAGTGGGACTCAGCAGTCGGTGACTTTCCATAGGGCAATGGAAGGTGAGCACAATCCACTAGAAATTCGCAACCGCTAGACCCATGTATGAATACGTGTATTTCGTATATGTATTGTATCCTATTTGTCTCAATTCAAATTGAGTAGTTGGGTAGGCATAGTCTCTGCCAGTTTCCAATGACACAGCCAGCTACTAGATGGGTAATATTAATACTAATATAGCAGATGGCATGTGGTGTCAGTTCGGCAATGTTGTACCTGGCAGGCATCCTTACGTATGTGCAGTCCATTATGCTTTAACGGCATACGAATACCCCGGTGTATGCCCGGTGCTAGCTTCCTCACTGTTAGGACTCTCATACACCATCGATGCCCCCAGTTTTGCTCGACCGTGTTTTTGCATTATGGCTTGAGTTTGTTGCTCCAAGAGGTCGTCGTGCAACAACATCATCCCAAAGCTTCGTTTGTGTCGTGCTTTTCACGTGAGATCACCCTGTTTCCCTCGACACGCACTGTGGTGATCAAAACTTCTGCTCCGCCAAGACACGGTGCTCTTCTCCGGGTTGCTGCTTGCATGTAATAATAATAATAATAATAATGCATTTGTTATAGCCCCCTCGGAGAACCCAATCTCTTTTTAGGCACTTTATATTTGCTGCAAATGATCGCATGGTTAGTGGTAGCATGCTCAATGGAAACAAGCGTAACATGGTTAGAGGTGACATGCACAAGGTCAGCATGCAAATATGTTAAGTGGCAGAATGGGCATGTGACCTCTCTCACGTGCATGTATCTCCCCTCCTTTGGCAGAGACCGTCATTGAGCCGGGCAGCAGGCTGCTCACCATCCTGCACAGGCAGCTGCAGCAGCAGAAGACGGCTGCAGTACCCGGGAAGACGACAGTCATGAGAAATGGCACCGGGCTCGCTGACAGTACAGGGTGGAAGCTTCGCCTTGCTCGGCGAAGCAAACCAGAAGGTAGGGTCGGCCTTGGTGGCTGCCGTGCCGATTGGGCAGCCTCGTGACCTTGATGTTCCTTGATGTTGCCCCAACCCAGCTGTCAGCTCCTTGTCTGGTTGGACAGTGTTTTAGGTTGCTGGCCAATGCAGGCACTTTTAGCCACTTTCAGTACTAAAAGTCATGCTTGTGCTGAAAATGTGCTGGCCTCTAGTTTAGTATGTTAGCTTCTAAAAGTCATGCTTGTGCTGAAAATGTACTGGCCTCTAGTTTAGTGTGTTAGCTTGCATGCCTGTTGATTCATCTGCCACGTCCAAGTAGGTTATCCCTACTCTACCGATTCAGCTCAACCGATTCAGCTGTTGAGTCTTAAGAGAGGCTCTGTAGGCCAGCACACGTGCTGCGTATCGCATGCACACGCACACATTTGCACATGAGAGACTGACGTGGTTCTCAGTTATAATATTAATAATAATAACACAATAATAATACGAATATAACATTTGAGTAGCTGTAAGAAGACTACATCATGCTCTAGGAAATTTTCATATGCTGGAACAGAAGCATATGAATAAGGATGAAGTAAATGCTATAACAAATAGGCTATAAACTCCTTTTAAAGGTCTTCACACGGGAGAGCTGTCGGGGAGGGGGATGTTAGTCAGTAGCGTTTTTCAGGAGTTGGAATGGATGACACTGTCTTTGCAGACTTTTAGGTGGAGTGGCCTTAGTGTAGGGAGATGACACAAGTGCATATTACTACTACTATTACTACTACTACTACTACTAATAAATTTGAAAAAATGCCCTCAGAGAACTCAATCTCTTTCTAGGCCCTTTGCATTTGTTGCAAAGGAAGGACGATCGAATGGTTAGTGGTAGCATGCTCAATAAACAACAAGAGCAACATGGTTAGGGGTGACATGCACAGGGTCAGAATGCAAGTATGGTTAGTGGTAGCAGGCACAGTGTCAGCATGCATAAGCGCATTAAGGGTATATCACAGGGACCCACTAAATGCCATGATAAATAGGTGCGTTTTTAGTTTCTTTTTAAATGTGGTCAAATCAGGAGATGTCGTGATGCAAGTCTGAAGGGATTTCCAGGCTTTGGGAGCATATGAACTAAATGCACGGTCTTCAAAAGATCTGGCGATTGTACGAAGTATAGGTAAATGATCAGATTTGACCAGATTCCGAAAAGCGATTGGTATGATGCTTAGCCTGGTGGGGGGGGGGTTAGATCAGATAGGTAGACTGGAGCCAAAGAATGAATGGGCCTAAAAGTGAGTGACAAAACCTTCAAGTCGATGAAGTCGTTGCTTGACTGGGAGCCAGTGCAGGTCAGTGAGAAGTGGTGTGGTGTGGTAACTGTGACGCTCACGACAGAGTTTTGCACCAGCTGTAATCGCCTAAGTGCACAGGCCGGTAGGCCAGCAAGCAGTGAGTTAGAGAAGTCAAGACGGGATGTCACAAATGCATGGGCCAATTTAGATGTGGTATCCCTATCTAAACAAGCCCGAATTTGAGCAATGCTATGTAGCTGAAAGTAGGCAGACTTGACTGTGGAGCTGATGTGGTCGTCCAGCAAAAGGTCACTTTGAAGCACGACCCCTAGATTTCGTGCAGATTCAACAAGAGATATGCTGGCAAAGCCGAATTTGACCGTTAGCCTCCTCCTCCCTCCTCCCCTCCCTCCTTGATAATGATCTTTCATTTGCATAGCTTAGTGCTGTCCGAATTGGGGTGCCAATTAGTTTTGGGCAGGTCTAAATTCATCTGCACAGATGTAGTGCAGTTTCTAGCTCAGAAATATGTACCCACTGCTACTATACAGACCATTCGCTTGTAAGACCGCCGGGTGTTCAGACTTGGGATCAAACCCAACCAAAGCATCACTTGACCTGTATTGGTTAATGAGGGCGCTTGCAGAATACCACCGTATGCTGTGTAGTGGGAAATTAGCACTTAACAACAATTTAAGCAATGTGGAGCATTTTTTCTCAAGTAAAAACTCGTTCAGACTAAAGTTCGAATAGAAGCCGGCAACCTTTAAGCCGGCTCAAGTGCCATCCGTAAGAACTTTATAGGCTAAGGGGCATGGCACCTGTGACCCCGGCGATGGCTTGCTTCCAGCACTGACCTGTTTATTAAGGTCGGTGATTTTCAGTAAACGCCTGTGCTCGGTGCAGTTGTCCTTGAGTCTGATTCAGCATCAATCCGCTCAGATTGAAGGCTTGCTCTTGCTTAAAACTTTACGTGCTTCCATATGTCCTGATGTTTGTGACCTCAACTTCCCAAACTGGCCTTTCTTACGCAACGACAACTACTCTCCAACTGCCGACTATGGCACATCTTTTTCAGCGGTCCTGAACTGCTACTTCTATGCTACTCACTACCTCAACTGCTCTCCTGACTCTGCTATGCTTCCCACTTTCTCTTTGTTGCGTGAGATGAAGTCTGTTGGCTACCGAATTCGTACCGAAAGCCGCTTAGGCTGTGAGTGCGCTATACAAAACTCTCCTTCGTAACGCCCACATGGTCTTTATGACTTTGTGGAGTTACTGACGGAGATACATTACATTACATTATGTTGATGGGGTGCTTCGAGCTCGTTGATCCAGACGGTATCACCCAGAAGCTTTTAATTACTTTTGGTGTTGACTGTTAGCCTTGCCTCAGCATGGTACCTCCTGCTCTTTGATTCAACCACCACGACGTTGAAGCAGCCACTTGCTGACCAATTTGACCTGCTTTCTGTTAAATGACTGAGAAAGTTGGGTGGCATCGTGATTGGCTTAGTATTCGTGAGCCTATCGCTTGCTGTTGAGCACTCTGCTAGGCATAAAAGTTACCATCCGCTTACCTCCTGATTTAGTCAGTGTGGATTGATGAATCATTTTTCTTGTTCTCACATGCTGTTTTTGTGGCTGTTTGTTTCAGCGTTGCTCTAGTAAGACTACCACGTCCCCTCCCATTGCCAAGCAAGACGGCAGCAGCATGCACAGTCCAATATACAGCCAATATGGCGGCCGGAGCAGCACAGAGGAATTGTGCAGCCACACTTACGGCTAGGCTACCTCTATCTATATTGGCTCTGATCACTCTGTAGAATCATCCCCCATCGTCGACTCGAGCAATAAGAGAGTACCTGCTATACTTGCTGATCATAACTTGGAAGCCCTTGATGAAAAAATAGCTTAAGATTTAAATAATGCTAATAGTCATTGTTTAACAGCCCACTGCTCGACTGTACTCTGCCTTGAGATGAGTACAGATCAGTGTAGCAAAGCTGAGAACTAAGATACACTGACCTGCTGCGGCTCTTCTGACACCATATAAAGGAGGCTGTTGACTCAGCTGACATTTACTTTAACAGAGGATATAAGCTATCCCAAAATGACAACCTCCTCTTAAGTAAGACCGATGCATGACGCGGCACACGGTGGTGTTAATAATAGCAGCACCACTGTATATAAATTTGTCTTGGGGGTTGAAGAGCCTTTCAGACCGGCACACCTTTGGTGTGCAAAAAGGCTGCTAACCGTAAAAAAGGCTGCTAACCGTAGCAAGTCGCCTTAGGATTGGTTTAGGGTAAGGTGTCTGAATATAGATTAAGTTCTCTAAGGGTGGTATGCAAAGGACATATATTGTATTTCGGATCTTAGTATTTTCACTTCCTAATTGCTCTTTCCTGCGTAGCATTTCGACCGAATGACATATCTTTTCAGTAAGCTTGGACCCAAATTAAGTGCTCAGTATCAAGGACTATTGCTGATTATCATTTTTAATTAATTTTTTAGAAATAAGGTGAATACTGTTAGCAGTTCCAGTCAATAGCAAAAATAGTTTCCTTGGCCATATCGTAGCTAAAATAAGGAAGCTAAAATAATCTTCGACCTGACTGCTGCTTGATGTTTACAAGTTTCATTCTCAAGATATAATTGCCATTTCTATTATAGCTACTTCTTTGGATGTCATCCTTACTAAGCTGTTGCTCTCACTTTCTCTATGTTTCGTGAGATGAAGTTTGTTCACTAAACCTGTTCAAGGAAAGTCGCTCAGGCTTTGGAGTCGCCGGCCTAAGAAACCTCTCCTCCAGTGAAGCAACCACTTGTTCTCTGTGGCTTTGTGGAGATAAAGACCAAAATTGATATTTGCGTGTACTTGCATACCTCTGGTACCCAAAAAAGTTATAATTCATTTGTAAATTCCCTTAGAGAACCCAATCTCTATTCAGGTCCTTCACACGTGCTTCGGTGGGCTCGAGCCCTCGACCTCAGTCATAAAGTACATTCACTCTGAACTTGGTCGAGCACCTCAACCACTGGGCTAAACTAGTGTGGCAGACAGTCAGCTCCTTCTCATAAATTGGTTTTATTTGGTTTGGAAGGAAGTCAGTCTACTCTCAGCTTCTTAAACTACGAGGACTTGAAATATTCGTCGTGTCATGCTTTCTGTAGCACCCATTCCAAGTTAATGTTTAGCGCCACTGAAACTACTCTCGGTTATGGGCTTGACCGATTGTGAGAACGTTACTGGGATTCTCGCTTCAGGCTCCCCCTCTCCTCAGGTGCATCATGGTAAGTGGCATATATAGCTGCAAACATAGTACTTTAAGCAGTATCCTTTGAAGAACTTTCAGCAGTATCCTTTGACCCCCAGCAGTGCCTTATGTTTCACACCCGATGCCTAACCAAGTATATGCATATTTCCTTAAAGGTTGAACAAAATGTTAACAAAGTCGCGGGTGTCAATTCGTCCTCGCCCTCGAGATCGGTGGCGGCTTGCCCAACTACAGAAAACTTGCCTTCGACCGACGAGAATTTCTAGCACGCACTCCGCCGTGCTGGCCCATCACTGACGCAGAGCTTCCGAAAGCAGAGCCTCCTGTCCGTTTGCAGTGTACCGAGGGCGCCCCAACAAATGGCGGACCACGTTAGGTAGAGCTTCCTCCGGCAGGGGTGGCTCTTGAGGCTGTCTGCATCCAACTAAGTGGCGTACATGTGGGTGGGGCAGCGAGCTCAGTCGCTCGCGATGGATACAGCGCCAGGAATTGAAAGTGCCGCCGAAGCTGCGTGCTGCTGAGGTGGAGCCACTGCCCACGTGGGAATTGGACATGCGGGTCGTCCATTCTGAATTGTTAGCGGCTCTGGGGCATCGATATGGGCTTGCCTTTTCTAATCGGCAGTGTTTACAAAGGTATGAGATTTTTGTGTTTTGATTACAGATGTACTGGTGTTATTGCAATAACCCCAACATTGTACCGAGTACGCACAAATGCCTAAGCGCTGCCTGGTGCGGCCACTCGCAGCTGTGCTTTTGCGCCTGCAAAGAAACGTAAATAGCTGCATGTTGGAAGTTCAATGAAAATGTTGCACCCTCTTTTATCCCATTACCATTTAATATTGAAAAACTGGCTCTAGACACTCCAGATGTTAATTTCGGCCGCAGGTATTTTCAGGGTCACCTCCTTGGATCTTGGGTTGATGTGAGCAAGCTTTTATTATGGGCAAAGTACTTTTTATGCATTGCCCATCTACTTCACCACACTAGGTACCCATAAGCTCACCAAATATACAAATGAAAGCTTAGACATGTGTAGGTATTGGTATTTAGAAATGGTAGAATTTATATTCAGAAATGTGTAAGTATGTCTGAAGAAGATATGGTTGCAAATGGTATCAGAATGACTAAATGGGCCGTTGGCGTGCCGGCAAACATTCACATGCGCACCCCGTTCCACACACCCTATTAGGACCATGTCTATTCATGCCAGTCAAGGCATGCTGCCTTTTGGCGGTGCTCGCAGCTTCTGTTGTATTCAAAGTAAATGCTTAGAAGTGCTACTGCAATCCCTCGGTGCTTGTTATTGCAGCACCGCCACCTCCTGAATCGATTTAGCTTGGCCCGGCGCCTTTGTCATTTGATGTCTGTTGTTGTATGCCTGTCGGTTGCCGTGATAGTACTACTACGTTGGGTGACCTATCTACGTATATGCCGAGTAGTCAATTATTTGCAGAAGCTGTTTTGACACAGTTGTGTTATTCTTGTCGTAGCTTCAAGTGCTTATAAGTGGGTTTACGGCTGCATGTTAATGCTTGTAGAGTGCAGAGGACTGCAGCAGCACGACGTACCGATCAATGTCTGTACATTTATTCTAGGGCACCACTTTCGTTGACTTGCCAAGTAACCATTTTTGCAGGTCCAACTAGTGGTAGCACTGGGATGGATCAGAGAGATAGCACCCTTCTTCAGGGGATTCCTTCACAATCATCTGTGTCTTTTTTGCTGTCCACAGCTAGAGGCGCTCCCAAGCGAGACGTGAGTACGCGAGTTGCTAAGCTCCACATCTGCATCTGCATAAGCTTATTATGGCCTTCAGAGCTCACAACTTTGCTCATTACTTTTGAGATGTGCCATCTTTAGCCATATTCTTGTGTGTCTACACATATAGCACCATCGCAGAAATAGAAGCTGGCAATGTCCCGATCCGAGAATAATTCAACATAGCCATCTGGCTACAGTTGATTAGCAGTCGCATTCACTGCGGGCCTCCTCCATGGGTTGCAGGAGCAGCGACAGGTGTGTTTTTAGCGATTTTGTGTGCTTCCGGTTGTCACCCTGTTGTGTTTGCTGGGTCAGCATGTAGCGATCACCAGCACGAGCTGTTGCAGATGCACATTGAAATGTATACAGTCATGTGTGATAGGGGCCTGCCAGATTAGGTTCGATTAAATAGACGTGTATCGATAGTTTGCCCTACCGTACATCTGCTGGGTTCGAAGCCACTTAATGATCTGACTGCATAATGAATCAATGAAAGCAGATTTAAAGACCTTGCCAAACTTTGTCCGGAAAGAGCCAATTCGCTATCGCTCAGAGGTCAGATAGTGAATGAAGTGATAATAATAATAATAATATTGCACTTGATAAAGCGCCCTCAGAGAACTTAATCTCTTTCTAGGCGCTTTACATTTGCTGCAAAGTGATATGCAATTGAATAGTAAGTAAAATCATGCTTGAAAAACAAACACAATGAATAATATGGTTAGGGGTGACATGCACAGGGTCAGCGTGCAAATGTGGTTAGTGGCAGCATGCACAGTGTCAGCACGCATAAGCACATCAAGATCGAATCACAGTGATCTGGCACTGTGAAGGTTAGGGTGAAAACCCTGCAAATAGAACATGCCTCTATGCCCCTGCAATGAGTGGAGATATCGTCGGAGAGAGGATGCCTACTGATTGCCTTAATAAACCTTGCCTCCTAGGTACGATTAGCCAAGTTGCCTGGGCTAGCAAACTCGTTTTGTGGGAGCAAAACGTGGCTAGTGGTTGACATGCATGGTGGCTTGGCAGCTGCTTATGATTGGCTAGAACCACTGAGTGGCCACTGCTTCACCTGCCGTTAGCCAATCAGGCCCAGAGGAGCTAGCTGCTCGTCCTACACAGTCGCCTCACACAGAATCTGGCCATCAGTCGATCGGAAGTTCGATCTGTTGATGCTGCCATGGCGCATGACGATGGGCAGGCTGGCCACTCGGTCACAATGCAGGGGCGAGGAGCCACCAAATTACTCTGCCAGACAGCAGCCGTCTGCTTGGCGGTTGTTCGGCTGCCCTTGCCGTTCGAATTAGCATTATGGCACGACTCTTTAAATCACTCTTCGAATTCTGGTGTCTCTGGCATCTGGTTAGGCTGGCTGCCTAATCTGCACTTGATGATTTATTAGAAACAGCACTGTATTAATACAATGCTGATCCTGTATTAACAATAAGCATGATGTTATACTGTCTAAGTACATTTGACTTTTGTATGTAGATGTGAGTTTAGAGTGAAACAGCTAAATTGTTTTACAGTTTTTCCGTAGTCCAACCCTAGTGGCTAGGTATCCTAGTAGCTTGAAAGCAACCAAAACCAGGCTGAAGTGGCGCCGAGTGAGTAGCTGCTGTGCTGAGCACACTGGTAGCATGTTGTCAATGCAAAGTGGCACTGGTTAATGCTAGCTATTTGACCGGCCCTTGGTCAGCTCCCCGACACCATTCAGTGCAAAGTAGTACCAGACAGTGCTTGGTAGCACCGAGCTCTTCGAGAACCTTCGAAAACCTGACGAATGCCTGCATGCACCGTTTTTGAATAAATGCTTGCATGCAACTCCTGCCGATGATTGTAGGAAGGAAGTTAATATGAAAACGTGAATTGCTATCTTATGCTCCATCGGCTAGACCAGAGAACATACTCCCAGATGTTCTTGTTCAGCAAGAACATCTTACATTGCCTGTCTTCTTCCTACTCTGCTAATTACCTATGCTGCTATCCTGTGTTCTAATAAGCATCAATGACATCTTTTGCCTTTAGTCTTCTAGAGCAGGGGTTCTTAACCTGTGGGTCGCGACCCCTTTGGGGATCAAACGACCCTTTCACAAGGGCCGCCTAAGACCATCGGAAAACACGTATTTCCACATTTCTCACACAATAATTTTATGGTTGGGAGTCGCTACAACATAAGCAACATAAGTAGAGGCTACTCAGTTGCGGCTCTGCACAGATAATGATGCTGATGGTCTTGATCGAATGCAAGCATGTTAACTCTCAAACGAATTCATTTAAGTGACAGTTGCAGTGCTCGGGTTGTCATCAAAATTTCTATGATTGGATCTGTTTTTCCTTCGTAAATCGCATGTGCATACACTATTAAGGTTGTAACTATGTGCCTGCATGTGTTTGGCAGTATACAGACCACCATTTAATATGCACATGTCTTTACCATGATGTGCACTTTTTACGATGCTCTTCGTAGTGAATGTGGATGCTAACTGCTGGTCACTTTCTATTGACGTCAATATTCTTGCAGCCGTGCGACCACTCCATCGACACTAAAGGTGGCTGCATCGATTGCATGTTCTCTTGTATTGTCAGCTCGTGTGCTAGTCATTTCCATTCGTACCCCCAACCCTTGGTAAATCTCTGTGGCTGGCCGTGGTCCTGATGCTAGGCTTTTACACGCCTTCACTGCTGCAAGGTAGCGAGGCATGCTGTTTCTTCTTGGCTTTTATAAGCTGCATGAAGTCTGTCTCCTCAATTGATGCACGGCTATTGCCGCGGCTTGCATGCCTGTGCGAGTGTGTGGCTGCGATGGTGGTGGCAGCAGCAGCCATGGTCCCGGCATGCACTCTTCAGTGTTCCAGCTGTTTTGGGCTTCACCCTGCCGATCACCCAACCACGTCCAGCTCACCAGCTGCTGTCCACGAGTTTCCCCGAACCGTCGATGCCGACACCGCCAGGTGGCGTCAGTGAGGCACGCAGCGGCGGCGGCTCCTCACACGTGCGTTTCCTTGCAGCTCTCCAAAGGCTGGTCGTTCACCGAGATTCAGCAGCTTGCCATGCAGCAGCGGCAGCAGATGACCGCCAACCAGGAGCTGCTCGCCGACCGCGAGCGGCAGCTGCACGATCTGGCAGCGCTGGACGCAGAGAGGGCGCGCCAGGCGCTCGCCGACGGCGAGCGCCTGCGCCACCTGCAGGCCCACGCGGCCAAGCAGGAGGCGCGGCTGCTTCGCGTGCGAGCGGCAATGGCTGCCAACGCTGAGGCAGCGCTGCGTCAGAAGCAGGTCAACAGCGATCTCGGTGAGCGGCGGGCCAACGCAGGCGACCCGAGTGTGCGGCTGGCCCCCTTTGCGGCTGCCTGGCCTGCTGCCATGTGGCCACGCGCCGCGCCCCCTACTTTAAGGCCCCTTTCGCGGAGTAGTATGCACGTATTTGCGTTTGTTTACATGTGTGCACGTGCATTATTTTACAGTTTGGACCTATCGACAATGACCCGAATGTTGTAGCTCACTCATGGTTGTTCACACATTCCTTCGTGTGCTCATGTCGCGGACGGGCAGAACCTAGGTGGCTCGGCCGGGCCGTGGCCCGTACCGTGGCCTTGCTCCAAAGGACATTGTCTCGTGACCAAGGCACTCCTACCCCAGACCTCATGTCTCACTCTTTGCTCACTTGACTCCCGTGCAGCCAAGGATAAACTTCCCTGAAAAAACTTGTAGTGGATATTAAAAGCTGCTGGTATATTAAATTCGCAGAGTGGTAAAACTTGTGATGCTTGTTGTGATTGCAGCAGGCGTGTCAACGAGCTGAGTGTCTAAGGTGTAGTGTTGGGCCACGCGAGTGATGTTTTGGAGAAATGAATAGCTGTCCCTTGTGCCTCCTGATTATGTGTGCAAATAGAGGCGCGCTTGAGCACATGCATGTGCGTAAGTCTGCAATGTATTTTTGCAAAGTCGTAAGGCTACTTGGCGTACAATATAGAGAGGACGAATTGCAAAGAAGTAGCACTGTATATAATGGCAGGATGGGAAGTGACAGAATAGACAACCTGAGAGTGAATATGTCATCGGTTTGCAGGAACTTTACAGTCGAGGCCCGCTCAGAGGAGCAAGATTTTGTGTCACCTTGTCAGTTGCCTTTAGTTGATGTAATGAGACAGCTTATTTACTGAGAGACCATTATGAGGCTAAAATCAGCTAGACGTGTGAAGAAGATAAATCACTGTGTGTGAGCCTTGTGGGTCTGACTGAAGTTTTTTGGCTTCTCCACTGATCAACCAGGGAGCCACCACAACTCTTTTAGCAAGCAGGAGGACGAATGACTGAATTGCTTGTATTGAAATACTAACCTAGTTGTCATAGTTATTGCATTTTTGACAGCTATTGCAATAGGTGGTAGCAATTATCTAACCACTGGGAGGACCAGCATGCTAGGTGGTGAGGTTAGGTGCTCGCACTCCACGACCCATGTCGAGATAGGTTCGATTCCTGCAACAGGCAATCCTTGATTGCTCACTACAAGCAGAGGTGATGGCCGTCAAGGCTCTTCTGCTGATTTATAAATGAGGGTGTTTTATCAGTGAGCATTTAACTTATTAATAAGATGTAGCTTGTCTAAACAGTCTTGTAGAAAAAGTCCAACTTTCCCTAGCTGTGGCCGTGAATGCACTGACAGTACTTGGGAATGTTCAGTAGATCAAATCTTTGTCGTCAAGTGGAATGATTTTGTTCGGGCCCCACCAACCATACACAAGTGACCTCACTATCTGGAGACTGCTAAGGTGGCCATTTTGTTGCAATAGCTGTGATTGCATATTTGCCGAGCTGGATCGGTCCAACGGTTTAGGCGCTCGCCCCGGCCAAGGTCTGGCTGAGGTCGTGGGCTCGAGCCCCGAGGCTTATGTAAAGCGCCTGAATAGAGATTAAGTTCTCTTGGGGCGCTATATTATATTTCAGTCAGCTGACTGCCACCGAGCTTGTGCGTGTTTTGCTGCGATAGGCTGAAACTCTCAAGTGGCAACATTGGGAAGTGATCATGTTTGCAATGCACAGTGGTCGATTTGCTGGCAGTATCCATATGCCGGAAGTGGGTCTGTTGCAACAATTAGCTGCATGGTGCTTTGCTTGTAGCAGTTGAGCTGGATACGGCACGAGCCGAGTTCCAGCGAAAGGAGAAGACACTCGCAGCCGCTGTGGCCAAGGTGGCTGACCTGACGAGGATGTTGGAGCAGCTGAGAACCGAGGTCAAGGCCAAGGCAGCAGATGGTGGCTCTCTGCATTCGGCAGCAGTGTCATATCAGCACGATCGGATTGAGGCTCTGCAGAGGGAGTACGAGGTGCGGCCGTGCTGTGCGTGCAATCAGCGTGTGCATCCGACCTCGTGTGCACAAGTCTCGGCCACTTGATCCGCCCTCCCTATCGTTTGCTGATGAATGCTGTGCATTAGTGATTCGCTTTGTAAGGTGAGGCCAGCATGTCCACCTGTCTTGAAATTGGTAATGCATGTCTTTTAATGCATGCCATCCAACATTTGTCACAGTCCATGAAAGAGAGTGAGAGACAGAGAGAGAGAGAGAGAGAGAGAGAGAGAGAGAGAGAGAGAGAGAGAGAGAGAGAGAGAGAGAGAGAGAGAGAGAGAGAGAGAGAGACAGACAGACAGACAGACAGACAGACAGACAGACAGACAGACAGACAGACAGACAGAAAGACAGAGGGAGAGAGAGACAGAGAGAGACAGACCGACAGACTGAGAGGTCGAGAGAGAGAGAGAGAGAGACAGGGACAGACAGAAAGAAAGAGGGGGACAGACAGAAAGAAAGAGGGAGACAGGGACAGACAGAGAGAAAGAGAGAGGGAGACAGGGACAGACAGAGAGAAAGAGAGAGGGAGACAGGGACAGACAGACAGCGGGAGACAGAGAGAGAGAGAGAGAGAGAGAGAGAGAGAGAGAGAGAGAGAGAGAGAGAGAGAGAGAGAGCACCATTAAGCCAGTGAGCTACTGCTGCATGCAGTCACTGCCCTGAACCTCTTGAATGGTATCACCAGCCCATCAAGCAGCTGAGCATGACGGCTGCTGCTACACAAGCATCGGCCGCTTAAACTGACTCGTCCATTTTAGCCTGATAATGGGCCTCGTTGGCTAGAGAAGGGATGTAATAGGGCTGCCAACCACTTAGCAGCTGAGCCTCGCTAGAATACCTCGCACACTCTCTCCTCTAGGTACGGCTTGTTGTTGTTCTCGATAAAGATCATTCTGGCAAAAGCTCCCTCGGCCGGCTCTCATTAAAGGTAGTCGCTAGCTGCTGCATTATGTACAAAGTGAAGCGCCTTCACTCTTTCCGTTGCAGGCCGTCAAAGAGCTACGCGAGCAGCGAGGCATGGTGCGCGCGAGGCTGCAGGAGAGCCTGGGCGGCTGGCAGCGCGAGGGCGCACTGCTCGACGGGCGCCTGGCCGAGCTGCAGGTCGATGCTCGACAGCGGCACCAGGCAGCCGTGCTGCAGCAGCAGCGTCCGCCGATTGTGCGCTCTGCCTCCGTGACCGTGACCTCGGCGGGGGCGGGCTCTAGCAGCGCCTCGACCGGCGCTCTGAAGCCGGCCAGCAATGTGGCCGCCGTCGAGCCTTTCCTCCACAACCCGGCGCCCGGCACTGGCACGGGGCCGCGTCGGAACCACGACCTGCAAAACGAGAGCGCCAACGACGACGGCCTGTACAAAGTTTCCACAGAGCATGCTGCGCAGAAGCTTGGCCGCAGTGGCGGCAGCAGCCAGCAGATTATTAATGCCGCTGCTAATGGCGGCGTCAGGACAGGTACTGCATCCGAATCAGAAGAACCGGGTGGAAACAATGGTGCTCTAGCCGACGTATCGCTTGGCACATCAAGCTTTGTATCACAGTCAGCAGTAAGTATAGTGCACGCCTCAGGCAGACTGCAGTGCGCCAATTTACCACGCTCTCTGTAATGTTGTCTAGTCAAGATTGAACTTGTCTGCTACAATTTAGGTCGGGCCTCAGTCCGTCGCAGGCACAGCTGGCAGCAAGTTGCTTGGACAGCACCCTGCAAAGATCCTTAATGGAACGGCTGTGTGGCAGCAGCAGCTTCGGCAGCCACCGGCTCCTAGCACACATGACTCCTCAGGTGGGGGCCATGGCAGAGGGAGCGCATCCGTCGTCGTTGTTGACGATGTTACTGATGCTCTCAGACCGCTCACCGCTCCTGCAGATAGCAGAGCACCGGTAAAAAGCACTCCACCGACATTGTCGCAGCCCACTTGGTCTGCCACCGCTGCCTCGACTCTGGCTGGGCCTCTGCAGCAGCAACAGGGTGTGCTGCCATCGGCAGCGCTTGCTGACGTCACGGTCCTTGGCAGTGGCAATGTCTCTACGGCCCGAGTGGCCGGCTTCCAGCAGTCGCGACTGGCGATCGCAGCGGTGAGCTCGGCCGCTGCCACCTTTGCGGCCGGGCAGCCGGGCAATGCGGCTGCATTAGTCTCCTCGACATCAGCAGGCCAGTACTCCGAACAGCTTCGGCCGCCCCCCAAGATGGCCGGCTCTGCTTCATCCATGCAGCCGAGCGCAGCAGCGTCGTCGGCTAGTCAGCGTGCGGTGATTGGCGGTGCTGCCACGGACCTTCGTCCTGCAGCTTTGCTGCAGAGCATGCTGCCTCGGCCGTGGGTCAGCAGTACGCAGCAGGGCACCGGTAGCGAGCCGTCTGCTGCTGCAGCTGCTGGACTTAGCAGCAGCAGCAGAGGAGTGCAAGTTTCAGGAGGAGCTGCAACTGTAGCCACACCGGCGACTGCTGCCGTGGCGATAGCCGGTGCTCACGTAGCTGCTACGTTGACGACGAGCGGCCCGAAGGCCTTGACCTCGAAGCAGATGACGGCGGCATCATCTGGCCCAGCCTCTGCGCCACAGGGCAATGCTGTGCCTTCAGGCAGTTTGTAAGTGACTGTGGGGGCCCACATATTCGCATTGCGATTCAAGCATGTCCGCCTCGCTCATGTGTGCTCTCGCTCGCGCATGCATTGCAGGCAGAATATTGAAATATTGCCGAGTGTCTGCTGGGCAGGAGTAGAGCCTCTCTATTTGCAATTTATTGTACATCCGGGATGACTGGAGCCACCAAATGTTGACCTCTGTTGCATGCACCGAATGATGACTCTATGTAGTCGTTGTACGTTGACTGTTTGCCCCATCTTTCACTAGGGCTTGTTGTTTCGACAGTGGGTCTCAAACGTTGTTTTCCTCATTTTTCTGGAGAACGTTTTGCCTGGAGTCATATTGCCAGCAGCTAAACAATACCATGATCACCCTAGCTAGCTGGCTGTTGGACTTACGTTTATCCATCTGTTTGTACTCGGTCAAACTTATGCTGCACGAAAAATCCATTACAACGCCAGGCACCTCGTCGCCTGTGTAGAGAAGCATTCACTCGGGTGCCAAGGCGATTTTCTTAGTCATCGAGCTTCGATGCCCGAATCTCCTTGGAAGGCTGTTTCTTTCCTGCACTCCAAGCTTGCAAGTTAATGCACCATGCTGCCATATTTGTACGGTGTGGTATATTTCTCGGGAGGATGTGAGGCCAGTCGGCAGATGTATTTCTAACTGTGTGCTGAACCACGTGAGCTCCGGTAAGAAAAGCTGGTTTGGCCCATTGGTGAAGGTGCTGGCCCCAGGGACCAAGGTCGAGGCCAGGAGCTCAAGCCCCGTGGTATATGTGAAGCCCCTGAATAGAGATTAAGTTCTCTTAGGGCGCTAAATAAATGAATGAAATGAATTGCTGTCGCTTCCACCATTTTTCACGGCTGCTCACTATATTTAGTCACAGTTCTATTGGCTTCCTACGTCCTTGCACAGCACGTGAGTGAGCCATGGCACTAGAGGTTAGTGTCACATAGCCTGATTGCTGAGGTTGCAGAATCAAATCCTATTGATGATAGGATCATGCATCATTCTATAAATAAAAAATAAATAAACTCCAAGGTTTGGCCCAGCGGTTAAGGTGCTCGCCCCGACCAAGGTCTGACTGAGGTCGTGGGCCCGAGTCCCGAGGCATATGCGAAGCGCCTGAATAGAGATTAAGTTCTCTTGGGGCGCTATATAAATGAATTGTATAAAAAATGAATTACAATCATAATTAGCTTAGGTTCGGTGTAGCTATGTGCCACACTGAGCACTATAGCAACTTGTAGTTTGCTCGAACCTGACCAACTTAATACCATAGAGTTGGTGCTAAATGTCCCACCTAAAAGCTGGCCACCTTATGAGTAAGCTTGTGTTTAATGTTAATTTAACTTTTGTCTGTTTTGTTCGAAATGTTTCCATCTAGACCAGTCTATAGTCCTATCCCCATGCTGTTCACAGACTTGATGGTCGCTTGAATGTTGATCTTAGTTATTTTGCTCCACGCTGTCCTCTGGCTGTGACTCATCTCTGTGCATTGATCTCGGCAGGAAGGGATCACGACCTCAGTTTGCCGTGGCTGGTACTCAAGCTCCTGTGCCTGGTGGCATGCAGCTCCCTGCTGCCGCGTCTGCAAGCAGTGGGCTCTGGCAACCTGTGACACTGCTAGGTACATCTTCCGTGGGCGAGTCCGGCAGACAGAACTCTGCTGTCACAGTGCCAGCAGCAGCTGTGCCCCCTGCTTCGGTGGCTTCGGCTGTCTCGGCAGCACCGACTCAATCGGCAACCGACCTCTCTCCGACTTCGAAGCCGGAAGGCAATGCTGGCTCCGCAGCCTTGTTGCCGCTTGCACGGTCTGCCCCTCGTGTGCATGCGGCCGAGCCGCTGGCCGATGCTTTCTTGGGAGAGCCCATCTCTCCCCAGCAGCAGCAGCAGTCACCTGGCGGCATGAAGGCAGTCCCGGCTGCTGCTGCTTTGCCAGGGCAGCTCAAGGACAGGGACGTGACACGACCTGTGGTTAGTGTCCCAGCCACAGTGGCAGCACCGTCGATGGCTGTGGCAGCAGCTGGAAGTCTGCTTTTCTCGCCCTCAGGCGATAGCAGCAGCAATGCCAGCAGCAGCCCGGCAGCCCCTGGTGCCGTGGCTCAGACAAACTCGGACGAGTTGGCCAGGAATGGCGGGAATGCAGCAGGCACAAGCCCAGTGCAGCCTCTGCTGCCTGTTGCATTAGGACCAGCTGCATCGGGAAATAGCAGGTCTAAGCGGAGGCCAACCGGCATCGGCTCTTTCGCAGCTGCAACACCAGCAATCGTGCCACAGGATGGCCTAGTCGTGGTGGCGCGGGCGACCACTCGGCTCGACCGTGACCCGGCACCTGCCTCTCCTGTCGCTGCTGCGCCGTCAAGCTGTGCCGGGACACAATCGAATCAGGTGAGCTTTCACTTAACTGAGTAAGCGGCAGGTGTGCAGCATCTGGTTGCTTTGATCTGTTGGCTAGGCTTATGTTGCCCCTTCATGCAATCGTTCTTAGCCTCTCGTCCCCATAATTCAAATGGTAAGGACTACAAGCTACATATTTTTTCTAGTGCTCAGACATCCGCCGATGGATCTGTAGCCACATAAAGTGAACCTTCGGTTCAGCAATGGTTGTACATAAAGCACGACAGCAGTGACCTTACATGTAGGCTGCTAGTGTGCTTGGTGCGTGTGTCTGAGTCCCACAGCTCCACAGCCCTTGTGCTGGGAGCTGTACTGCACGTAGACTACAAAGGTCGAGGGCATAAGTTAAGCGATTGTTAAATTCGCAAGATTGGCTGAGTCACATTCAACTCTTTGGGGCAAGAAGCTGTCAAAACGTGTCATGTCGCTACGAGCTGTCGAAATTGGGTAGGTTCGTGTGATACTCTTTTCTAATGTTGAAGATGGATGTTTTAAACTACCGAGTACACGTCACTGCATATCCTTATTTCTGTCTAAGGCTACCATATCACTTTGGGGTTTAGGGTTTCTAGCCTATTGGGAAAAAGAGAGTGAGGTAGGGAGAGAAAGATGATGCAGCCAGCCAGCCAGAGCATACAGAGGCAGGCTTGTGAGTTAGCGCACATGGAGGCAAACAAGTTGAGTTTGCCTCCATGTGCGCTAACTCACAAGCCTGCCTCTATATGCTCTGGCTGGCTGGCTGCATCATCTTGAGACACCCGAGCGCTCTATAGAGATCACTCTTCAGCTAAGACCCACTTGGTCTTTATACAATTCTGCAATTACAGATGGAAACATAAAGACATAAAGATGGCAGGCCATACATGAGGAGATGGGATGAGTGCTATACTATCCATTAATATATAATTAATATTAATATATATATATATATATATATATATACTGATAGTTTAATAAACTGAATGCTTGCCTTGCAGACATTCGATCCTGATTGTCTGCTAATTTCCTTATACTTAACGACGATAAAGCAGTATGACTACTCATAGGACACCCCAAGCGTGTGGCTGGGCTAGAAGACTTTGCTCTTCTAATAGGTGATGCCGTTGTGACTGTCACCATGTGCTAGGAATTTAGTTGTCATCTTTGACAGCTGCCTACATTTCGAAAGTTTCATTACGAAGACTGTCTCGACTGCTAGCCACCACGACGAACCTTAAATAGCTCCCCAATTCTGTATTGGCTAGATTATTGCAAAATTCCATTTTTTGCTGGGCTATAAAAAAAACTTTAAGCTGGTGACGAATATTTCTGCAAGGCTAGTTTACAAAATCCCAGAGGTTTGACCATGTGTCTCCTTTGCTGAAGTAGCTTCGATGGCTGCCGGTTGATCAACAGATGCAGAGTAAAGTTCTTACCCTGACCCACAAGGCCGCTCCTTCATACCTAGCTGAACTGTTGCACTAGTTTCGGTCTTCTCCTGCTCTTAAGTCCTGTGTGGACTATAAATGAGCTGTTCCATTCTTCCGTTTAGACCGTTAGCATCAGAAGCTTTTGCCCTGCAGGTCCTAGACCGCGGAACTCAGTTCCACAATTCTTGTGCAATGACATCCACTCTCCTACTGCAGACTATGGCACATTCTTCCGGCAGTGCTGAGCTGCTACTCCCATGCTACTCATGCCTCGACTGCTCTCCTGATTCAACTATGCTTCTCACTTTCTCTTTGTTGCATGAGATGATGTCTGCTGGCTACCCAATAAGTACTGAAAGCCGCTTAGGCTTTGAGTATGCCATACAAAACTTGCCTGCGTAGCACCCACAAAGTCTTTGTTGCTTTGTGGAGTTACAGATGGAGATACATGACCTTAAATTCCATAATAAGAGCAAAGTCCACCCAGTGAAAGTGCCCAACAGTCATTTTGTAGTGATACTGTGCTTGATTGGGCTGTAGTCGACGATTTTCTCTAAATAATAAAAGTATGTTAACTGATTTAACAGCCTCATTTGTATGGCGGCAGAAGAGCCTTAACGGCCGTCACCACCGCATTCAGTTGGCAATAAAGAATCGCCCATCGAAAGGTTCGAACCCATGGCCGAGGTCGTGAAGAGCAAGTACCTTACCTCCTGGTCTATCACGACAAATGCAGGACTTACACCAAGTAAATCAGCTCCTTTACCGACCCGAGATTTTATCTTTCGAGCCCGTGGCATATGTGAAGCGCCCGAATAACCCTAAACCTTGTCTTAGGGCACCATACAAATGGATTATATTTGTTTTATTTATTTTTTGGGCAGCAGCATACAGCTGCACTGACTGTAACAGGTACGTACAGCCTTAATGAGCTAGCCAGAGAAGTGCAGCTGCAGGGATCAGTGGCAGTGATGTGCAGCAAACTGTGCCAATTTAAACTGTGCTAAGGAGATCCGGCGTGAATAGGCACACTCAAACTAATATTTGGTTGGAAGTACATCAGCCAGTTTATAGCTTCGTTTTTGGATCTAGCTTTAGGTATATTTCATCGGTCTGGTAAGCATTGCCTTACATAAATGTACATCAAAAGTTAACTAAAGTTGGTCTCAGTTACTCCTGTACACATCGCAGCCGTCGTACTACCAGTGCCTCTTGAATGGGTTTGCAGTTGCCTCATGTATGCATTACTGGAATGAGTCCAGATCTCAGTCGTGTGTGCTGTTTCCAAAATTACATTTCTTCTCTTTCCAGATTGCCATAATTGCCAATGCACATCCGATTTCGGCAGTTGTGACTGCTAATGAGAACCATTACTCATTGGACAGCCGGCCGCCTGGTGTTCAGTCTCCATCATCCTCTTCATCGCCCGTATCGTCTGCTACTGTCTTTCCGCCATCTCCACTGAATGTAGCAGTCAGCGACGATGGCAGGCCCATGTCACCTGCGATGTCATCACAGTCACCCAGCCGGAAGACGTCTTCTCTGGAGACAGCGGCTTTGCGCTCAGTCATTCCTCGGCCGAGTGCGGAGTCAGGTGGTAGCCGAGGAGGCCGAAAGCGGCGGGTCAGTTTTGACCCTCTTGCCCTGCTGCTTGATGCTGCACTCGAAGGGGAACTCGATCTGGTCCAGGTCACATCACAGCAGGTAACTAACAGGCTGGTTAAGCTCGCATCCTCGCATAGCTCAGGGCTGTTTGGCCTGATTCGTCAAATCCCAACAAGCTACGTGACTTGGCAGCCAATCGAGCTACATCTCTTTACCTCGGACACCGGGGAGGTAGGGGAGAGACGTTACATCACGGTGGCTGAGTTGCAATCGCTGCTCCTTGCTCAGCAATTGCACTGGGAGCTCTTGTGTGTGGCTGAGTTTGTGACACGCTCCCTTTTGTGGCCGTATCGCACAGCAACTTGAGTCTATGCCGTTCCCTCCCGGGCTGTGCTTTGTAAATATTGGTTGACAGCAGAAAGATCGGATGAATTTCCCCCCACCCCCAAATCTCTTGTATATGCAGCTGTGCCAATCTGCAATATTTTAGCTGTCGATCGTTTCTTCTTCTCTCATCATGTTATTTAAGTTCCTAATTATCACTTTGTTCTGTCAGTGTCAGGCTGTCGCAGTGGCCCATGTGGTTCGTGTCACGGTTTTTATCCTGAAGTTTTGGGTTCAGATTCTTCTGACGGTAGGTATCTTGCCAGATAATTGACACTAGGTTTAACCAGTCGGTTCAGAGTGCTAATTATGCTTCGTCGTGCTTGAGCTATTATGACAATCGAGGCTAGACAGCGGCCTGATGCCAATGATGCATCATTTCCCGTGAATTTGATCGTGAGAAATAGGTATCATCTCAGTCAGCATTGCACAGCAAGTGTATGGAAAACTCACTGATGCATTGCACATTTCTCGAGTATCGACAAAAGCGCACCTATTTGTGACAGCATTTAGTGGGTCCTTGTGATTCGTCCTTTATATGCTTATGCATCCTGACACTGTGCATGCTGGCACTAACCAGACTTGCATGCTGACCCTGTGTATGTCATCCCTAACCATGTTATTCGTGTTGTTTATCAAGCATAATACAACTCACCATTCGATCGTGTTTCCTTTGCAGCAAATGTAAAGTGCCTAGAAAGAGATTGAATTCTCTGAGGGTGCTTTATCAAGTGCATTATTATTATTATTGTTATTGTCGATGCATCGTTCGGCATGCCATTTCAGTCAAATGGCTGCCAAGCTGTCTATGCAGCATTTGACATATCGTAGTGAACCCAGTATAATGTGCAAGTGCACGATAATAGATGTCTGTGCTCGATCTACCATTTGGGCATCTGCAATTTCCCGGATGCAGGTGTCTAACCCAAGTGCAGCTAATGACGAAGGTATCACCGCCTTGCACAATGCTATCTGCGCAGGCCACCAGAACATAGTGGAGTACTTGGTCGAGTTTGGCTGCGATGTCAATGCTCAAGATACAGACGGGTGGTAAGGTTTTCAAAGTGGCAGCGGCAGCAAGACTAGCGGTGCAGATGCTGCACCTCAGCCTGCAGCTGATGACCTCAGTTTGCACTCAGAGGTTGCGCACTGGGACTCGTGATTGCAGGACTCCACTTCATTGCGCAGCTTCGTGCAACAACTTGCCCCTAGTCAAGTACCTCGTAGAGCACGGTGCCTGCGTGTTCGCAGCCACACTGAGCGACCACGAAACCGCCATGCTTAAATGCGAGGAAGGTGAAGACGGCTATGAAGGCTGCCACGATTATCTAAGACGTGAGTACTCAGCTTCCACTTGGCATGCCAGCCGTCCCAGGAGCAGCAGCAGCAGGGGGGCGGGGGCAGGGTCTGGCCCCTTGGGGGGGGGGGAGGGGCAGCCGCACAGATGGGTGCCACCATTCGATTTCCACTCACTTTCTCTCTCCCTTGCTCAGGCGTGCAAGACGATCTGGGCGTTGCTAACGGCGGCGTCGTCTACGCTCTGTACGAGTACGACAGAGAGAACGACGATGAGCTGGATATGCGCTGCGGCCAACGCTTGACCGTGCTTCGAAGGGGTGACAACGAAGAGACTGAGTGGTGGTGGGCTCGTCACGATCAGGAAGACGGTGGTGATGAGGGCTACGTGCCTCGAAACATGCTCGGGGTGCGTCTTATCGCTGCCGCAGTCTCGTGCTCTCAGCTGCATTTGCTGCTGCGGCTGAATCGCGCTGCCGCGATAATGCAGCGCACAATGCAACAGTGACTTCAGCTGGCAGGACAGCTTGCCATGAAAATGCTGCAGCGGTTTCTCACCCGAACACAAGCTATCGCAGCCTGCATTGCAGGTCTGATGGCCGTGCTGGTTTTGTCCAAGACTGCTTACTAGCTGACCCTTGCAAAAATGAAAATATTGCTGACCGTCTTCAATAACCCATTAACAGTGTGGGCTACCGAAAGCGTGGTATTTAGCAAGGTCCCCCTAGAAGGACCGCATGGTACCAAAATGAAAATCAAATCCTTTTCCTATTGCAGATGTGCAAGCGCCTGCTACCTCGTGAACGACCTGATGAAGCTCGCTATTAGCAACGTCATGCACACTCGGGGCTTGACCATTGACTCTATGAAGCGTGACCTGTGACAGTGAACGTGCGAGCCGTGGCCTCGAGCGGGCTCAGCCGTCGAGCGTCGAGTCGTAGGTTGTCGCTCTATACGTCACCACTGCGGATGTGCAGCGTGTCTTGTCTTTATCGAAGTCTACAACGAAACCCGTGCGCCACGAGGCTGCTAGTCTGAGGCTGTGAAGGGCTCGCTAGACCAGGGTATTGACTGGTGTCACTCCCTCCTCACCGCAAGCTGCAGCTTCAGCAGCATCATGTACTAAGATTGAGAACCCCTCTGTGATGTGATGCCATTAGTGACGATGGTGGCAGCTGCATGGAGGATGGGGATAGCTGCACCCAGCCTGGTGATAGCTGCAAGTAATGACTCAGCTGGTGCTCAGCTTGCAATTTGTGTCTGCCGATCCGAGATAGCACCGGGGTTCATGTAAATTCGCCTGCGTTCTGCAACCACACAGCGTCTGACTGCCACCGTTTGGTGCACTGCATGTATTTCAGGATGATGCCGTCGTGAGTTGAAGCTAGTAAACATAATTTAACTGAAGTTTATGCTTTCTATTACTTGTAGCCAACAGTTGCCTCGTATAGCTGCAGCGCAGCCTGTCACATTGGATAAGCTTGAGGTAAATTCATGTAAGCAAAGGCTGGTTTTGCCTTGTTAACGAACGGTTTGTAAACAGAGGCAGCTCCCATGGGCAGGTCACTCGTTTGATTTCCTGAACAAAGCAACATGGATCGAATTACTGCGATGAAAAATGATAGTGATACCGATGCGCTAATCAGCCGGTCTACCATGAAGCGCAAGGAGGGGCAGCAGTTATGATAGAGGCAATATAATAATAATAATAATAATAATGCACTTGATAAAGCGCCCTCAGAGAACTCAATCTCTCTCTCTCTCTCTCTCTCTCTCTCTCTCTCTCTCTCTATATATATATATATATATATATATATATATATATATATATATATATATATATATATATATATATATATATATACTCAATCTCTTCTAATTATAACTTCTAAAGTAACAACTTGAATTCTACCGTTGCTGCGGTGTAGGCCCCGGATCTTAACCCAGTGGTGAGGTGCACATACTCCACAACCCGTAAGCCGAAGGCATACAAAAAACTCTGGTAACAAATTACGGTAGAGAACTTTCCTGCTTGTTTGTTTGTTGCTATTGAGCTTACTTTTGTAAGCAGGCTTATGTTGCCTCATCCATTAAAAGTACCTGTAGCATCCATCTGGAGGAAAAAATATGTATGCCCGACGATTTTATACTTGATTGCGTCTATGAATACTAAAGTCTCTCGTGTTGCATTATTTCAGGTTGCTTTATTACTGGGTTTCCTTCCATAAATTCCATTTTCTGCGTATTTCGTCTTGTATCAATTGAACAACACCGAACACAGGGAAATTTTTTGCTCGGTCTCGTCTTGCTGAATCGCACTGCATCAATATATACTGCGCGTTTTCTGTAAAGCATCGACCAGTGCGTTGCAATGCGAAAAGATAAAACAGAAAGAGATATCTATGCATAGACATAGAGCGAGTGAAGTGGGATGGCTTCGCATGTATGTCGTGTGTGCAAGCGCTATCTATTCGGAGTGGGAGGAGCGGGTCAGGAAGCAGTGAGGACGAGTGGGAAGGCAAAGAGTGATAATAATAATAATAATAATAATAATAATAATAATAATGCACTTGATAAAGCGCCCTCAGAGAACTCAATCTCTTTCTAGGCGCTCTACATTTGCTGCAAAGGGAAACGCAATTGAATGGTGAGTAATGCTATGCTTGATAAGCAACATGAATAGCATGGTTAGGGGTGACATGCACAGGGTCAGCATGCAAATGTAGTCAGTGGCAGCATGCACAGTGTCAGCAGGCATAACCACATTAAGGACGAATCACAGGGACCCACTAAATGCTGTCCTAAATAGGTGTGTTTTTAAGTTCTTTTTAAATGTGGTCAAGTCAGGGGATGTTCTGACACAAGTCGGGAGTGAGTTCCAGGCTTTGGGAGCATACGAACTAAATGCACGGTCTCCAAAGGATTTAAGGTTTGTACGAGGTATTTCCAGACTGTTGGATTCCGAAAAGCACGATAGTTAACACAAAAGTACGATGCTTGGCCTGGTGGGGGAGTAGATATGAGAGTTAGGCTGGAGCCAAAGAATGAAGTGACCTAAAAGTGAGCGACGAAACCTTGAAGTCGATCCGTTGCTTGACTGGTAGCAAGTGCAGATCGGCGAGAAGTGGTGTGATGTGGCAACTGTGACGCTCACGACAGACAAGCCTAGCTGCAGAGTTGTGCACCAGCTGCAATCGCCTGATTGCACATGCTGGTAGGCCAGTAAGCAGTGAGTTACAGAAGTCAAGACGGGATATCACGAATGCATGGACCAACTTAGACGTGCTATCCTTATCTAAATAAGCCCAAAATTTAGAGATGCTATGTAGCTGAAAGTAGGCAGATTTGACTGTGGAGCTGATGTGGTCGTCTAACGAGAGGTCACTTTGGAACATGACACCTAGATTTCGAGCTGATTCAACAGGAGATATGCTGACAGAGCCAATTTTGAGCGTCAGCCTTTCCAATTTCTAAATCACACTGGGTTTGCCCATAACTAGTAAGTTGGTATTATCATCAATTAGTTTTACAAAAATTTGCTGCCAGCAATGTGCAGATGTCATCAATACATGCATGGAGTGAGTTGAGAGAATTCGAGGTGCTCGAAGGCTGGGAGGGATCAAAGCAAAGGTACAACTGAGTGTCATCCACATAGAAGTGAAAGCCTAGATTGTGCTTGGCAGTCACATGAGCAAGAGGGAGAGTATAAACCGTGAAAAGAACCGGACCTAGCACGGAGCCCTGAGGTACCCCATAGTTCAGAGGTACCTTGGATGATCTTTGTCCATTCACGTAAATACTCTGGAGTCTCTCCTTGAGATCGGACCTGAACCGTCACAGTGCAGTGCCAGTGATGCCCAGGCGAGATGAGAGGCGCTCTAGAAGAACTTGGTGATCGATTGTATCAAAAGCTGCCGAAAGATCGAGAGAGAGAGAGAGAGACTGCAGGGGGATACAAAGAGGCTCCCGTGGGGGGGGGGGGGGCATGCAGAGAGACACAGAGAGGCTGCGGGGGGGGGGGAGGATACCGAGAGAGAAAGAGGGAGGGAGGGAGGGGAGAGAGAGACACGAAGACAGAAAGACAGCGAGAGAGACAGAGAGGTCTTCCTCGAGTGAGCAGGCGAAGGACAGCAAGCAAAATTTATATAAGTTTTGGCTGAACCGCTACTTAGTGCGGCAAATAATTTGACATATGACACGGTGCGGATTCATTGACTGTACTTCAGGAACGCTAGAGGCCAGTTGGCTAGGAGCCAGGCACTTTGGAGCAAGAGTGAGCGTCTGCAGTGGGCGTGAGAGCCCCGCGGCGGCAGGCGTGAGATTCGTCCGGCGTGCTCCTGAGCACTGGTTACAGGCCACCGTCGTTCGTGGTCTTATGACCGCGAGTCGAGGTTTCGGTTCAGTGGACACGCAATACAACGGAAGCAGAGACTCGTGGGTAATTGCAATTGATCGTCGATGCACTGCTGCTGAGTGCAGAGCGTAGCAAACTTCTAGTTCGAGCCTTACCTATTCCAGGTTAGCCGCTGGCTTCTTAGTAGGTTCATAGTAGCTTCTAAAGTAGCTGCCATAGGAGATTCAGGCCTTATTTTTAGCCAAGCACGCGACTCCGGCGCGTTGCGTTTTCATGGGCTGCATAATTGCAGTTCGATAATGCTCTGGCGATCGCATGAGAGTCGACTCCTAAATTGTATTCTGAAAGTCTTCCGTCCTTATTTGGTTCCTTTACTTTCCTGCAAACGCTGCTCGCTGTGGCGCTTAGTGATTAGCCTTAACGTTCACTTTACTATCCAATTTTGATAACTTAACCAAGATCTTACGCTTGACGACTAAGACGCTTGTTGACCGCGAGGAAGGTCGCTCTGCTCCGGCTAGGCAGTGCTGTCGTCAAGAAAACCGAACACTTACTTCACGGGCTTCCGACCCGAAAGTCTCATGTGCATATCCCTTGAGGCTATTGTCTCCTGAGTCACATGACACCTCTACATCTGGGCTCGGCAGCGCCTATTTCAGAACTTGGGACAAGGAATATAAAAAATGCCTTCACCAATTGATCGTCACCTGAAAATAAGGCAACACTTTTTTTCTTTTAGTTCGTCGGTTTGTTCTGCTTTCGAGATCTTGGGCGTTGTTGCGATTTCTGCCGCGTTCACAGCCCATATATTTTTGGTCTTTCTACAGCTCACCACACCCAGTGTCTACTCATTAAAATGCTTGCTGGTTCGTCGTGGTAGGACGTCATTGTGGCGCACGTGAACACCCAATTACCGCTCGCTTCCTTCTTACCAAACTGATACTTGGTGTCTACTCCGAGAAATATAGTCCCAGAAATATAGTCCCCGAGGCTCAGGCTTGGCCTGCTCTCTCCTCGAGCATGCGCGAGTCAATGTCAGTCTATTAGCTCGCCGGCCGGCGCTCACTTTCTCTCTCTTTTAATCTTCGCTTTAGATAATAATAATAAAAATACACTTGATTTAGCGTGCTCAGAGAACTCAATTTCTTTCTAGGCACTTTACATTTGCTGCAAAAGAAGCACGATTGAATGGTTAGTGGTAGTATCCTGAATAAACACCAAGAATAACATGGTTAGGGGTGACTTGCACAGGGTTAGCATGCGAGTATGGTTAGTGGCGGTTTCACAGTATCAGCTTGCATAAAAAATACTCACTGATTTATCAGCCTCTTTTGTATAGTGACAGAAAAGCCTTGATGGCTATCACCACTGCTTGCAGTGGCAATAAAGGATAGCCCATCGGAGGATTCGCACGCATGACCTCGGGACCGAGGTCATGAAAAGCAACCGCCTTACCTAGTGTGCCACCATGGCTCGCATAAGCACATAAAGGATGAATCACAGGGACCCACTAAATGCTGTCACAAATAGATTGTATGCTCTCTCTTTCTGTAATTTTTTTAGGCTCCTCTCTCCCTTTATTTCTCTTTCCTCGTCCGGCTGTCTGTCTCTCTTTCATTCTCACTGTCATTTCCTTCCTATATCTTCCCCTTCTCTCTGCTCAGCCATTGGCCATCATTCTGAGTCTCATCGCGACAAGCGCTTCGATACTTCCGTATTGTTTGAAAGGGTTTTGACTACCTAGGCTTCTTCGAGATCGTCGGCCATCTCGCTGCTGTCGCGAGCCTCGCGGTGCTGTCGCCGCAGCCGGCGTTCAGTCGGCGCCCCGCCCCCTCAGCTCCGCCCCACCCCGCCTCGCTGTGAGCCCTGCGAGCGCGGCGGTTTAGTCGTCGCGCCGCGCTCCTCGTCGCTGCCTCGTCGTCCCCGAGCGGCCACCCGGCCTCCGCGGCGGCGGCGGCGGCGGAGCGGTAGTGACCACTCTCTTCCTCCCACCAGTGCCTCAGGCAGGGCTCGCCTTTCCAGCCCGGCGCGCGCGCACGCCGCCCACCGCAGCGTGGCATTGTGCGAGAGCGCTACAAAAGTGAAACGATTTTTATTTTTCAATAACCACCGTTTTGTTCGCCTTCGATGTACAGCGAAAGCGCGTCGATTGATGTCCAATGACTGCCGTGTGTGAATAGGCCGCAATTCGGGCATTCTCGCGCTCAAACAATAGGCGGGGTGCGACGCGAATGCACGCCGCCATTCGGTAGCGCAGGACGCGCTGGCCGCCGCTACGGTTTGGCGCCGCTGGGCGGCAAAGGACGCTGGCCGTACCTCTGACGCAGCAGCGCACTAGGCGTCGAGCAGGCGCTCGCTCTCGCGCCCGCGCGCGGCCGACCGTCGAGGATGAGCCACATCAAGGTGGCCGTTCGCGTCCGACCTCTCGCAGCAAGGTACCGCTCGGCTCAACGCGCCCCCCCCCCCCGCCAGCTTCGGCGCCGCCGACCTCTCTCGCTCACGCTCGCCCCTGCCGCTCTGGCTGCCGCCAGGCGTCGCGGGCGGCCGCGGCGCCTGGCGGACGACGCCGCCGGATGCCTGCGACGCTCGGAAGTTCGGTTGCTGTTCGCAGGGAAATCGAGGCAGGCAGCAAGTCCGTCGTCGAAGCGAGCGGCCGCAGTGTGAGCGTCTGGAATCCCAAGGTTTGTGCTCCGACGCCGCCGCCGCCGCCGCCGCCGCCGCCGCCGCCGTCCGCCCGTTGCTCCGCGGAGGCGAAGCTCGTCGGCGCTCTCGGCGCCGCTCACCGGTTGAGCGCTGAAGAGCGCGCGCGTGCGCGCGCTGTCGAGCTATTTATTCGAAGCGCACGTGCGCTCAGCCAAGCTCTCGGCCGTCGCAACGGGCGGCGCTCTAAGCCCCGATCGTGGGCGCAGAGGCGTGAGACCGGCCTGCAGCGGGCCCCCGCGAGCTCCGCGGTTCGCGCCTCCATACCGCCGTGCGAGGCGGCGGACTAGCGCGTCTGCGAGAGGCGTTGCGCCCGTCGCGACCGACTAGCGTTCGCGAACGCGAAAGTGATCATATCGTCATCCATCGGTACCGCTTTACGTCGCAGGCACCCATGAGCGGCTCCTTGACCGAAGCTTCTCGCTCTCTCTCTCTCTCTCTCTCTCTCTCGCTCTCTCTCTCTCTCTCTCTCTCTCTCTCTCTCTCTCTCTCGCTCTCTCGCGCTCTCTCTCTCTCTCTCATCAGTCGCCTTCGCCTCCTAATCGCTAGATGCTGACTCGCACGTGCGGGTTACGGAGTCGTAGGAGATGGCGCCTCGTTGTCCGTTCCTTCCGCGTGCTCGCGGAGCGTCTCTGTAGCTCATGCGTGTACGAAAGGGCTGTAGCAGCCAGATTTCCGTATTTCCGCGTCCTCTCGTCTCGTCGCTTTATTCAAGACACCCATTAATGAGAAAGTACCTGTCCGAGAGTGAAAGAGCGGTCGCGCCGGCCGCCCCGGCATTTATTATTCATGACGGCCATTAACTGCCTGGCCCACTCCTGTTTGCTCGGCTTGCGTTGGACTGTGTAAGCGCAGTCAGCGAGGGTGCGAGACGCGCACCTGCTGTTTCTCGGCGGGCAACTTCGGAAAAGCCAGCGCTCGTCAACGTCGCCCCGACGCGCGCTGTCTGAGTCGGGCGAGCTGCCTTCATCGAATGCAGTCACCCGGAAGTCGCGAGGCGGCGACGGCGGCTCCCTTTCGACAGCGTATGACCTCGGCAGGGGCATCCACCGGCCAATCGGAAGTCGCCTCGCCCAGCAGTTGACAACCGGGGTCGGTAGCTTGCCGGGCGCGGCGACCAAAAGCGCGAGCTGCTTCCGCCGGGTCAGAAAATGCACTGCAGCACTTTGAACGTATCGGACAGGGCCCAGGGACCGTCGGACGCGCGTCGGGCAAGCAGCACGCATCTTCTGACCCGCTTTCGCTCTTGAGAGGGGAAAAATGCAGCAGCTGAAGTAAAAAAAAAATGGTGTGCGCAATGAACGGAAATGACCTGCATGTTTCAGCTCCTGGTCTGCGAGCGGGCGCGAGTGACAAACGGATGCAGCGGTCGCTCACTCTGTTTCAGGCGGCGACGGAAGTCGTCCGCGTCGGGAGCTGCGGCGTTTGTTTTGGATTTGCGAAGCGGCTGCAGTCTAAAGCTTTCGCCTAGCGCCGAGCCGGTTAAATGTGGGCCGACAAAGCGGACGGCCTCCACGTGTTTGCTAGAGAGGCGCTCGCAATAGCTGCCGTGAGTGCCGCTACCCCGCCCGAGCCCCCCCCCCGGGTCTCAGCCCCGACACCCCCCCCCCGGGTCTCAGCCCCGCCCCCGCCGGGGGTACGGAGCTCGCTCTTCTCGGTCCGTGGACGTGGGTTTGAGACCTGCACTGGGGCGATCCTGTACTACCCGCTGCAGGCGGCGGCAGCAGCCGGTATGGCTCATCTGCCGTTATATAAATGAGGCTTCAAAATCAGCTAGTCGTTTTTACAGTAAGATGTCAGTGGGTAAGGCTGGGTGGGCGTGCGGGCGGGCGGGCGGGCAGTACTGTGGGCTTGCTCGCTCGCTGTGCGCGAGCTGCACCTGCCGGATGTACCAGATGCCGGGCGCCGGAAAGAAAAGTTCGAGAAAAGCGGCGCGACCAATACTCGGCTCTCTCCAGAAGGAGGCGGCGAATGGCGTCCTGCTTTTCAGCGCTTGCGGTCGGCTTTCCGTCTCGCTGGAGACATCGCAGTCGTATCGCGTCCCTGTAATTCACGGCAGCTTCGTTGCTGCTGCTTAGCTTTGCTGCTTCCTTCGCACTCCGAATCCTTCTCTGCCACGAATGCTCGCCGCGCCCTCCACGAATGCTCGCCGCGCCCTCCACGAACGCTCGCCGCGCCCTCCACGAACGCTCGCCGCGTCCTATCTAAATGCTCGCTACAAATGCTGCAAAATTCGAATGCAATTTGAAGCAAGTTAGCCACACGCTGCTGTGTCTCGTCTAAAATCGTGCGCCACTTTTCGCATTTGAAATTGATGGTATCGTGGCATCGTGCTTTTTAACCCAATCCGCATACCTTCTTAAATCGATTGACATTTTTCTGTTCACACACATGTCTCGCGATAAAATATATCACTGGACTTGGGCGGATGCGTTATAAATTTACTCCGGCCCGGTTCTCCTCTGAGAACTGAAGAGAGCGAGCGTTTCCTAGCCGTTCTGTTTCCTAGCCGCTCTATTTCCAGTTCGAGGCTCAAAAGATTCAAAGAAGTGCTATAAACTCATCACATCGTGCAATCGTATTGTCATACGGAGAGTAGAAGCATATTTGCTAAGTTTCCGTAATGCGCAGACCCAGAGTCTTTGACAGTGGAAATTGTTAAGCACGCCCCAAACTCTGACCCGCTCTGAACTTTGACCTGCTGCTGCATATATGCTGGTTCTAGCCCTCCTTTATTTTGCGCGGCTTCAAGTCGACATGTTGTTTTCGCATTCGAGAAGTCTGTAGTACGCATCTCCTTAACGAGTCAAATGCGGTCGCAGGTGCGTCCACTTCCGTTTTGCAGGTGTGTCTACTTCAGCTGTAGCTTTTGTGTACGCTGAGGAGGAGTTGGAGTCCTGTGAGGAGCACAAATCCGCCTGCACTCCCGTTTCTTTTGCAGCTCGACGCGGCGGAGCCGGACGCGCCGGACTCGCGCGACAGAGTGAAAAGCTATGCGTTCGACTACGTCTACAGTTCTCCACTGGCGACTGCATCATCTCCGGCTCATCCACCGGCGCCGGCGCCTGCCGTTGCAGCGGCGGCGGCGCCGGTGGATGCGGAGGACGTGGATCGAAGCTCACAGGAGGCGGTGAGTACCATTTTGAAAAAGCCTCTTGTTTGCTTATTCTAGAATGCTTTATTGCGTACCTAAAAATTCTTACGGCATGTCGCTTATAGTTCCGCGTCCCTTAAAGCTGTGTTTACACTGCTGACTTTCCTCTTGGGCGACGTCAACTTTCCTTCTTAGTTAGGGCGTTTACACTACCGATTCTGGAAACATCGATGGTCAACTTAGCCCCGCCCACAGCGCCCGGTTTTAATGCAGATCTAATGCATATCCCTTGCTGGTGCATATCTTGATATTACAATGCCACGCGATATTCTGCGACGCCGGCGAATACCGCTGATGAAATCGCTCGGAATGGAGCGCGTTCGCTACATTCGCCGATAGGTTAAAGCTCAAATTGAAAAGCGAAAGTGCATCTTGACGAGCACTCGATTCGACGTTTCGTAGTCAGACGGCCCTACATTGGGATTAGGACAGTCCTGGGCTATTGAGTCATCAACCATCGCTAATTACTGAATCGTCAAGCTACAGCGTCGATAAGCTACGGTCTGACGTCACAAGACACCCAGAGCTTGCCATTCCGCTCATTTCCCGAGCATTTTCACATTTCCTGTGTGTTTGCCGCTTCGTCAGTTCATTGCCAGGTGCTTATATAACTTCATCAGCAACCTCATAGCTAGAGACCGGAATCGGGGTCATCGTCTGACTGCGGAACTCGTTCGTTGACAAGGCGAATGTTATGCGGGATTTGCGGTTGAAACCGTCCACCTTCGGACAATAGGCACCCCAGCTTATTTCTTTAACTGCATTCCGGTGCTGAGATTGCAGAAACAAGAGATCGTACTGCCGGACTGCCCCTGCTCGGCTATACCACTCTGTCACCATTGTGTTATACTCTCGCGTGTCATACCTACCTAGTGCGTCGTTGTATTTTAGTCTCATGAGGTAAATCTAGCCTAGTAATCATAACACCTTCGTTGAAGTGCATACTGCTTAGCCTGACAATTCAGGTCTTCAGTTGTTTACCATACGTTACGTCCAACGCCTATTGCAGCCCCCTCGCCAATCCCTCCAACATCATCGCGGTGTTGCTCTAGCTGTGAGGTCGAAAGCGATATCTCGCTATGCCAGCCAGCGGAGTTCGTGTCACGTGGGAGCTCCGAAGAAGTGCCCAGCACAAATAGGTACAGCCGCGTCGAAGGCTCGCTTCATTCGACGGCCACTCTGCATGTGAATGAGCTTTTGTAATCGAGAGTACGACACTTGCTAGTGTATAAGCGCTTGACACCTCGGAGAGTATTGATTCGGCCAAGTTGTCCTCACATGCCGCTATGTCGCCTATCAGCCGATGGGTGCTTCCGAAGTGGGAGCAGAGCACCGGTTACTCACCGCTAAAGCAGCTCCTACGTCTTCCAGCACCGGGGCAGAGCGCCTTAACTCGCCCCGGGGTCTTCGCCCAGGGAGAAAGTGCTCGATCTTCACTACTCAGATCTTTGGTTCGAATACTGCAATAGGCAATCATTTGTAGCCCACTTTAAGCGGTAACAACCCTTGTCGTTCTTCCGCCGCTATATAAATGAAGCAGTTTACTCGGCTAACCTTTACCGACGGCTAAAGCTGCTACTAAATCCTCTCACATTGCATTATCCAGGCACCCATCTTCGTGCATGACTGAGAGTAAGCAAGCACTCTCTGTAGTGGACACCGCTTATGCGTGCCTTCTAGTCATGCAGCATCCTATGCATGAATAGAGACTAGTAGCTGCGTGTGACAGCTGCCTCGCATCAGCGGCCCCCGGCCGGGTGTAGATTCGCTTCCCTTCGAGTCGTCTGGTAGGCAGGTGCCCTCTGTCTATTGTGCCTAGTATTTACTGGACCGACCGTGATAGCCCAGGAGGAAAGGCGCTCGCTCTTCACGACTCAGGTTTTGGGTTCAAATCCTGCAGTTGGGCGATATTTTATTGTCCACCGCAAAGGGCTGTGATAGCCGATAAGGCTCTTCTGCCGTCATAAAAACAAGGCTGTGTTAAATCGTCAAAGAATTTTTTTACTGACCCTGTCCGGGTGCAGATCCGCTCCACTTCGAGTCGTCTGGTAGGCAGGTGCCCTCCTTTTTTCCGGAGCAGATAAGGTGGCTACTAATGAACGCTCCAGCGGAGCGCTTCTGTAAATGAAAGCAGAACTGCAGCTTAAGACGAGCCGGAGGCTGCGCATCAGCTATCATGGATTCAAGGTACCATCGAACACGCCCAAATCGCTGTTCGATCGATGCAAGCGTGCAGACAGAAGCACACTCAAGCTCGATGCAGCGAGAGGTGAAGCCAGGGTGTGGCAGGAGTGGCAGTTGCCACCCCCTGGCCTGGTAGCCATGGAGCAGCTCGATGCAGGCGTAGCTAGAATCTACACAAGAGCTGCCTGTAAAGTCAAGCCTGTGGCGAGGGCTGCGGCAACGCACGGTTGACTAGTTGATCCACTCGGGCTGGGACGCTAATACAATTACCACACTAATTTTGCAAAGAATCGCACATTTTGTTGTAATTTCACACGCTCCTTCACTTATCTGACAGGTATTTGGCGACCTTGGCGCGGAAGTGCTGGAGGCAGCCTTTGATGGATATAACGCCTGCGTGTTCGCCTACGGCCAAACCGGATCTGGTAAAACGTACACGATGATGGGCGGCCCTTCGTCGGCCGCGACTGCAGGACTGACGCCGAGGATATGCCAAGTGGGTGCTGCCGGCCATTTTCAGTAAACGAGCCAGTGGCTTTTGGCCCACGATTGGTGTAGTGGCGAGGAGTCCTAGATCTCACAATCTCCGGCGACAGCCTTGCACCTGGCTTTCTTCCCAACATGCCCCGCAACTCTGCTTCTTGAAATCCATGCTTTATTCCATTCTGTCGCCATCAAGCATGTTCTTAACGAATGCCACTGGCGTTTTCGGCACGCCGAGAGCTGCACCTCTTCCATTTAAGCTTTTACCCCTCGACGTAAAATTAATGACATCGGTCACACAGAATGAGTGCGATCAACCGGTCAGGTGCTCCAAATTCCGCCGTTGTCTAATTTCAGGCATTATTTGAGCGAGTAGAAAGTAAGGTCAAGAGCAACATTACGTGCAGAGTTGAGATTAGGTAAGCATTATCTTAACATTTGTACATTTTGCCGAGGAATCTATCTTTCTCCTTCTTCCTTCTTATCTCTCGGCGTCTCTTTTTTTCTCTAATTCTTCCTCTCTCTTCCTCGTTGTACATTTCTCTTCGTCTCCACCTCTTTATCTTTACGGCCTCTCTCTCTCTCTCTCTCCCAATCTATTTACAGGACCTCTCTCTCTCTCTCTCTCTCTCTCTCTCTCTCTCTCTCTCTCTCTCTCTCTCTCTCTCCGTAAAGGTGCTCCGACGTGCACGCCTGTAGGTTCGACTTCTTGCTGACACGCACCTCACTCATTTCATCTCACCTCTCACTCTTGCAGCTACTTGGAGATATACAACGAGAGGGTGAGGGATCTGCTGCGGCCGGCTCCCTCTGGCGAGAAGTACTCTCTCAAAGTTCGGGAACACCCTAAGGATGGCCCTTACGTGGAAGGTAAAGTTGTAAATAGGTTCGGCGGGCAGTCGAATACGGGTTGCTTAATGCCGCATAGCCTCCGGGTTTTTATCCCACTGACGTGGCGATCGCTCTTCACGACTTACGTTGCGGGTTCGAGTCCTGTGTCCAGTGGGCGATCTTTCATTGCCCACTGGAAGCGGTGGTCGTAGCTGCAAAGGCTCTCCAGCCGCTGCAAAAATGAGGCCTTTAAATCGGCTTATATTTTTTCTTTCTTTCATGGCCACCGGCCCCGATGTCGCAGAGTATGACGGGTGATAGCACTAACCCAGAATGCGTCCATTTGCTGCTGCAGATTTGTCAAGACACCTGGTTAAGTCATACGAAGCCGTACGCACACTGCTGGAGAAAGGTGCCGAAAGAAGGTGAGCGAGTGGTGGCCTCGTTCCCGAGTGGAACGAAGTCCATCCCGGCGGCATCCACTTGAGGCTGGCGAGAGCCGGATGGCCAGAGGAAAATGGCTGCTGAGTAACCCGCCGTCGTGCTCTTAAAAGCAGAGCCATTTCGTAGTTGGCGCATTACCATTCCACGCTGTGGCACTGTAACGCTGACCAGCAGCTGTAACGCTGACAAAAAACGGAGCCTGGCTCTGGCTGGCCGAGGAAGGCCAAGGAGTTTCTTTCTGAGCGGAAGCTACGAGAGGGTTTTAGCAGCAGTAGTGCACACCCAGATCGTCCAGCGTTCACGCGAGAGTTACGCTTACGGAGCCGGAGGCTCAATGTCGCCTAGCCATAGAAAGTTAGCGGCAGAAACCACGCGAAATCAAAACAGGGCACCTGCAACATAGTAGCAGCCGAACAGCACGCCCGAGAATGCCAAGCACTAGAAATCAACAGACACGTTTCGGCATGCCCGGGCCTTTGTAAACAGTGTTGGCCGCCTCTTGGTATGTCGATGCGGGTCAACGACTATTGCAATCCAACACTTGGTCCATAGCCCTCGGCACGGCGAGCTATAACCGTACATCCGCAAACAAGCTCGCTTCCTCAGGATGACAGAAAGCGCATTCGAAACTTTGCTGCGCCAATCGAGAGCCCCTAATCCACAGAGAAGCTGCGTGGCACATACCTCTAGCGGTCCAGCGCTACATCCACCACTCCCTCTCACCGCTCCCCCCCCCCCCGCTAAGCAAGCAGTGTCAGTGAGCATGGCTGCGAGCAGTGGGCGTGCTGCATCAGCAAGATTTGGACTGCCTACATATAATCCGTAGCTCTGGAATTATAAAATTGTAATAATTGGGATCTGGTAATGTTAATACATGGTCCGGCCCAACTCGGTGTAATAGTTGGACAGCTGTATTGGGGCTTCACGCTGGACCCTCTGTGACTGCCGGATAGACTGCTTCACGCCAAAGACACGGGCTTGTTATGCTCATGTTATGTGCGCTATTCATATTGCCTCGGCGCTCTGTTACCGGCGGTGTATCTATGCGTGTATCGACGCAGCTTCTGAGTTAGCCGTGCTTTGAGGCGGCGCCAGCTTCGCGCAATGTTACGATAGGTTACATCGTCACACAGGTTCTGTCACTCCTTTTTAGAACTTGGCAGAATTATTATCTGACTCCAGCCTACCTATCACACACACCTACACCCCGCCGGGCTAGGCGTCGTAACGTCCACTTTTCTGAATCAAATCGTGTAGCTACACCTCTCACTAAGCTCAAATCCTTTGGAGATTGTGCCTTTAGTTCGTATGCTCCAAAAGCGTAGAACTCACTACCGACTGACGCCACGACAGCTCATGACTTATCGATGTGTAAAACGAAGCTAAAACGCATCTGCTTATCGCAGCACTTAGTGGGTCCTTCTGATTCGTCCTTCGTGTGCTTGCATGCGGCCACTAAATATATTAGCTTGCTGATCCTGTGATACTATGCTTGTTGACATTGAGCACTGGACATTCGATAGTGCTTCTTTTATAGCATTTTTAAAGTGCCCAGAAAGAGATTGAGTTCTCTGAGGGCGCTATACAAATGCATTATTATTATTATTCCCAGCGCTTTTTGTGACCTAAAGACTTGAGCGCACAAGCTAACACAGCGCGTTTGTAACAGCTGCAGCATCTCGGCATTACGAGGCACAGCGAGGCCATTAACCTTCATCTTCGCTACAGCACCGGTGGACCTCATTTGATGATGACGAACATTGACGGAGTCAGAGAGAATAATAAGAATTCTGCTGGTCAAGGGTCCTCTGAATTTTGCGAGCAATGAGACGCCACCGCTAAACTTACGCACGTAAAAATTAGCATAAGCTCGGTACAGCGGCTGGGGGTTTGGCCTTGCATCTGTTTTCTTACCTCCTCAATAGTGAGACGTGAGTTCCCGCCAGCAGTCGTTCGGACCCTGCGTTTTCAAGTTTACACTCCTAAGCGAACGGAGAGCAAGCGAATAAAATCGTGTAGTAAAACGTGGAGTAAATCAGAAGGTATATTTTGGTTTGTGCGACATGGCATTAGCAGGCAATTATTCTGAAGGCTGGACAATCTCTAAACAATTAGCGTTACAAGCTGCGTTCACGTGTCGCCGATTCGCGGTTGTGGTCAGCTGTTTTGCACTTAGGTATATAAAGCTCAGTGTGAATAAAGTTGAATGGGTAAATTTGATTGCTGCGGCATGGTATTATAGTTACTGCACGGGCTGTCCAACCTGTCGACAATGACCGTCGCTCAAAGCAGCGCTTGTATGTATCGCTTACTGCCTGGCGGTGGTCCGCCGTTCTCCAGAGGGATATGCGAGGCTCAGCTATTTAGCACGGTGGCCAATAAGATTCCGTGTACCCGAAAAATTTCTTCGTCGGTGAACCAGTTGAGACATGTTAGAAATCCCAGTACAATACGCGACTGTGCTACAAATGATGTGTGCGGCTTCCACACCGTAACCGAACTCATGGCGGCCGTAGCATAAGCACCTCCGCCTTGTAGGAGGCTCTCGGTGCGTACGTGATGGGTCTGTTCTGGGATTTTGACAGCCTAGAGTAAGGACTAAGCATTTTTGGCTCTGGAAAGCTGTGGAACTTGGCACAGCACGTGTGCAGGGTCTTGCTTAATAGGCTTGGTAGCCGCGTAGCATTAGACGGTCCACGAATGTCCCCACAAAATTACGTGGAATTTTGTGGGGCGCAGTCTTACTATTGTCATGTCTGCTGGAGGTATAGATCACATTAAAAGGACCTGGTGTGGATATGCCTGTAGTTTTGGTCAAGAGTCAGTTTACAAGGCACCGAATCTGCTGCTTAATTCGCCCTTCAATGAGTAGGCATTTTAGCATGACGTCAACGGATGCTGTCCCTAGCATACACTGCTGGAGTCATACCAGACTCATTAACCAAAAGTTCGCTGAGCTTCTTATACAGACAACATGTCATCATGTATTGTCTTCATTACTTATGCTCGAATAGTGTATCTGCTAGTATTTTAATTTCCTATTTGTATCGGTACCCCGATATCAAATGGCTAGAGAGGTGACACTGTTTTGATTGACTAATTGTGCAGGGTGACGGCAGCCACACATTACCACGATGAAAGCAGCCGAAGTCATGCGATCTTCACTATTAGCTTTACACAGGTAAGTGCAGTCTGTGCTGGTGAGCCAGCGATGTCATTTTCGTTAATTCCGATGGATCGCTTATGTCTGGCCACTGCATCGGCTTCCTTAACAGGCCTGTGATGATTGCGATCAGTGCCGATGAAACCGTTTGACCGGTGCTGTTGTGTATCACTTGCTCAGTGAGCATGGCTGATCGTCAGGCACTGGTCGTGAAGCAGGAAACATCGCTCTGCTGGGCAAAAGCCAGCTTTGCAGCTTCCTACTGCTACTCGGTGATGCTGTGTGCCCTTGCGTTGGATGTATTGCTGACTTAATGAATGACTTTGACCCTTGTCACGATTATTTGCTAAGCTTGCCATGCAAAGAACGAGGCGGAGCGTGTGTTTGGTTGCTCTTGCAAGCACGAGGTAGGATCGTCATCGTTACTGGCTTTGGAGTGGCTCGAGTAGGCATGGACGGCACTAAAATGGCCCCACCAATCCATCTTCTATGCAGCATTCCAGCGCATATCTCACGTGTTTGTGCTACAATTTCGTTATGTTTAAAAATGAAGGCTGTCACCAGGAGTGCATTGTGTTATGTGCATAGCAGATGATCTCTGAAAGTCTCGGCAGTTTTCGTCAAGGGGTGATTTTGATAAGTGGCCAATCTGACTGAGAATTTTCATTTTAGGCCAAGCTGGATGAAAATCTCCCAAGTGAGATCGTCAGTAAAATACACCTCGTGGACCTTGCGGGCAGGTATGATTTAGCGTCATCAGTCTTTCATATGTTGTTGCTAACTTGTAGAACTTTACATGAAAACTTAACCTTTTAAGACCCCAAGGAGTGCCAGTAAGAATCGACTCGGCTGTTTACTAGGCCACAGTCTTAGACCTCAGATATTTTGTTCAGTAGATGAACCTGAAAAAGACACGCGAAAGTATTTACAGAGAAAGAACCGAAGAAAGCAGTAGGTTACAATGCATAACTTTGAGGCTGCCTTTTTATTCTAAATGACTTCCGATGGCCCTTTAATAGTCAGCAACATGTGCTACATAAAGCAAACGAAAAGTTGGATTGCAGCTAAACTAGGAAACAGTGGAAAAATTTATATGCAAGAATTCGTAGTCAAGAGGGGCTTAGAAAGTGCTGTGCTGCCTGGATGGCAGCAGAGAGAGGCCAATGTCATCACCCTGCAACTTCGAATTAATTAGAGCACTTTAGTCAGAGAGCTATTGATCAAAAACATTCAGTCAAAAGGCTGTTGTTTTGTTACTAGCTTCGACGGTCAGAGCTTGCATAATATTTGCATTTTCAGTAAATCTACATGTTGATGTTTCTTGCAAGACCATCTGCAATTAGTCCTGATCGAGATCTTGCTCTTGATCTAGGCGTTAGCAGTTTGGTGCATGCTTCTAGGCTGCTGGCAAGGCCAGTGCTCGGTTTTACCATTTTTTTGATGTGCTCCGATTGTTGTGCGAGCTGTTAATCCTTAGTACATATGAATCCTGGATATTTGCCTCAGTGGCCAAATCCCAACTTGTCACAGTGCCATGGCTTTTTGCCTTATGCCGGTGTCCTCAAGCTCATGACTGCTCATGTGTGTGTGTGTGTGTGTGTGTGTGTGTGCATGCGTTTTTGGTGCTGCAGTTGCGCTGACAGATCATTGATCATTGCAGTGAAAGGGCAAACACGAATGCGGGAACTTCGGAGCAAGACAAGAGCCGCCTCAAGGAAGGGGCCAACATAAACAGATCACTCGTTACACTCGGGAATGTGATAAAGGCACTTGGTATGTCTATGTGTGTGTACCTCCTGAGAAACACTTTTGAAGGCTGCCATCAGCTTTTCTAGAATTGCTAGTTTTACCTTTCATTGAAAAGCCCGTCATGTTACTGCTCTCTCACCCTTGCCTTGCTCTGTCTATATTGCTGATGTCTAATAATAATAATAATAATAATAACTGAACATTTATATTGGCGCTTTTTGTATGCTGGAAAGAAAGCATGTCAATCGGTTAGTGATAATGCAGATTTCAGTGTGCATAAGCACACGAAAGGCACTTCGCACGGACGTGGCAAATGCCGCGAGGAACAGGTGGATGTTTAGCTTCTTGTTAAATGCCGACAAGTCACGGGTGTTGTGACAACAGTCGGTAGTGATTTCTAGGCTTTGGGTGCATACAAACTTAAGACAAAGTCTCTAAAGGATTTGAGGTTGGTTAGAGGCACAGCTAAACGACCCGAGTCAGAAGAGTAGGTGGTACGATTCAAAGCCGGATTAGGAAGTATCTCATGTAGATAGGCCGAAGCAAGAGACAGAAGGGATCTTAACATGAATAACTAGACCTTGAAATTGATATGCTACTCGATGAGTCGTTGGGTGAGAAGTGGTATGTAGCAGATCGGATGTTCACGACAGGCAAGCCTAGCTGCAGAGTTTTGCACCAACTGTAATCACACACAGTCAGTCGCCGCAGCTGATTCTGATGGCTTGAACGACAAGTGCACCTGGCAGGCATCGTCATAGAAGTGATTGCCGATGCCATGGACCTGAATTACGATGCGAGTCCTTGGTTTGTTAACATCAGATTAGCTTTTGTCTACTTGAATGCTTGAATTGACTCGGTGTAAAGGTACTCCACTTGGCTTCACTCCTCGTCGGGTCATAGATGGCTTGGCACCGACTAACTACGCCCCTTCCAATATGGCTGACACTGCCGTCAGTATCGCATTGCCTACACCCGGCCGGCATCCACTTGTGCTTGTGCTGACTGGCCTCCGTTTACGTACAGCTGACAATGGCGACGATGACGATGAGGATGGTGAAGCAGCAACAGCCACGACAGGTGCATCACGAAGCCTGGCCGGGTCACCGTGCTTTCAGAGTCGTGGCGATCGTCTCGATCGTGTCGGCGGTGGAGCGGCACTTTTCAGCCCTAGGACACAGCTGCGTGATGGTGCTGCCAGCGCCATTGGCAGCGGAGGTCCGCCGTTTAAAAGACCTCGAAATCGCTTCGTGCCCTACAGAGACTCGTCGCTCACGTGGCTGCTTAAGGACAGCTTGGGCGGCAACTCCAAAACCATGATGATTGCAAGTAAGTGGCTCTCAGCTCGTCCTCAGTTGGATTCACGTGATCCGGATAGCAGAGCTGGTCTGCCTGGGAGTTGGACTCGCGTGAATATCACTTGTTCGGCTGTTTCAAGCGTAGCAATTTGGCGACGTGGCCAGATTAATCACCAGCTGTCTATATGGGAATACGGCACTAGCACTTAGTGTGTTAATGCTATCTTCTGGAAAGATCTATTCTTCTTGCAGATGCCAGTGCACACATGATTGGTGTTGGCCTGCACTATACCTTATAAGGCTTGGTAGCTTAAGAAAAGCATTAAAAAGCAGTCAGTGAAGATCAGAGCTTTCGAAGGACCTAACCCAGCCAGCCTTATAGAGTTTATTCTATTTTGAGTCTTTGCCAACTGGGCCTGAAGCTGGAGTCTTTGGTAAGCTGGTTGTTACAGTTTGGTAGAAGGTCGGCTGCTGTTTGGCACATGGAGGCTATGATCATCATACAGCTTATAGATCAAGCAACTGAACTCCGGCTAATCGTACAGACTTAACACTTTTTACGTTTTGCTTGTGAAAGCTAAATACACACCTGCACCAAACTCCCATTGTAAAACGTGTACACGTGTTCCTGGAGTTAGGCGAATTATGCACCGTGTCTACCAGACGCTCGATTGATCTTGATGTATGGAATCAATATACTTGCAGCAGTATAAACGAACCAACTTTTTGATTTATTTGCAGCTAGCAGATGATTCTGGATCTACTTGAATGACTTTAGCTGGTGTGATATAGGTGCAAATACATTGCTTAGGCTTTGTTGGATGGTTCAGCTGCACAGGCTTATATAGCTAATAACGTATCTGGATAACAGTCCTGCAGAGACAGGTCTGCACAGTGATGGGGCTGTGGCTTACGTGAAGCAATCTTGTAGTTCGGTACAGCAGTTTTATAGGACGTTGCAAAAAAAGCACCCTAGTCTCGGAATGCTGATCGATACTATGCTGATGTCTAGTAGTGGATTAGATAGTTTGTTGAGATCTGCTGTTCATATGTAGGTGGTTTTTCTTCTATATCATTGTCTGAATCATTTAATAAGTGTGAGTAGTGTCATACGTAATTTACACATTTTTAGGACTGATATAAGCAAAGTTGGGCAACTGCAGTCAGTGCCACTCTGATTAAAACAACTGTTCAACCCAGATAATTAATCAGCAGCAGCCTCCAGGCAAAGAGATTTCGATGTATTTACGTGTCTCATACAGACGATTCAAATATGTTTAATATATGTTTTCATTCGTAGACATATCCCCGTCAAGCTGGTACTACAGAGAAACGGTGAGCACACTTCGATATGCCTCACGTGCCAAGACCATCATTAATCAGCCGACCATTAACGAGGTAGGAATGCACAGTGTGTTTGAGAGCCTGCTGAGAAGACAAAACCGTGAGAGAAATCGACTCACGTGCATATGCAGACTCTGTGAGTTCGAGGGCAGATGTCTTTGCTAGAAAAACGAGAGAGAGAGCAACACACAAACACATACGTTTACACACACACACACACACACACACACACACACACACACACACACACACACACACACACACACACATATATATATATACACATACATATATACATACATACACACACACGTGTGTGTGTGTGTATTTATATATACACTGGGATACTAACACACTGTGAGATAAGTACATAGATTGTCAGAGAGAGAGAGAGAGAGAGAGAGAGAGAGAGAGAGAGAGAGAGAGAGAGAGAGAGAGAGAGAGAGAGAGAGAGAGAGAGAGAGAGAGAGAGATGAGGGATGAGAGAGGGGGAGAGAGAAAGAGAGCGATAGTAAGGTCGAGATTGATGGATACATATATACACTCAGATGGAAAGAGTGAAGGAGAGCAAGCTGAGAAGAGAACTTAAGATGGCCCGAGTGTGTAGAAAAGAGAGGCATGTACAGACTCTTGCAGTTGTTTTTCATGATATTAATCAGAAAGACTGCACTTAAGGAGAAAACTCTGCTGCAGGTATCTTACTTTGTAGGATTATCATGTACGCCTAATCAGGGAACTTCGAACTGAGATCGATCGGTTACGGCAACTTGTCAACGTGTCGCAGGTGGTGAGTATAACAAAAGTAGAAAGAAATGCCGGTGAAGTCTAAGTTTGCTTTGTTGTACCATTAATACACACTAGTTGGCTTAGACTTTGTTCGACTCATTTGGCCAAGATCTGTATTTTATGGGCACCGTGGAACCTAGAGCACAGGTTGGTGTGTATGGGGGGACTTATTGTTAGTGAGGCTAGGCTCATGTATTGCTTGCACTTATTTGTAGCCATGACAAAGCATTTGCTGTTGTGTTTCTGTATAGGCTCCTGCGGACGTCGTGGGCTCAGCGTCGGCAGCCCTGGTCGAGAAGATTGAGCATGATGAAATGATGGCACAGAGTCTACTTGCCGACTGGATGGACAAGTGGACTGAGGCGAGGGACATCATGAAGGTCAGGGTCACAGGGCCTAAACTCAAGCTACCACAGTGAAACTATTTACCGTGACTCCTGGTTTATGCAAGCACACACCCTATTCATCAATCTGCTGTGATATGGCTGGCGCGACGTCACTTGAATTTAAAGTAAACATTTCGGCAGAGCGAATAGTCCTTTGTCAGCACAGCCCATTGTCGTGATGTCCAATTGTACAGGCAGATCTCACTGGATTAGTATTATTAGAGTACTGCCGATTGATCTCTTTTCATATGTACTCGTGCTTCTTCAAATGAAATCTATAGATAGTTTTTCAATGCTATCCATCAGCAAAAAAATTATGAGCTGTTCATTAGCTAGAAAAAATGGTTCATAAAGGATTCTTCTTTTGCTGCTTATTATTACCGCCAAACGAAAGAAAAGTTAGGGATGGGGTGAATAGGGTGAATGAAACAGAGCAAGAGAGATTGAGAGAGAGGGCGAGAGAGAGAGAGAGAGAGAGAGAGAGAGAGAGAGAGAGAGAGAGAGAGAGAGAGAGAGAGGTAGAGATGGAGAGAGAGACGGAGATACAGAGAGACACAGAGAGAGAGAGAGAGAGAGAGAGAGAGAGAGAGAGAGAGAGAGAGAGAGAGAGAGAGAGAGAGAGACATTGATACTGAGACACAGACAGACAGAGAGACAGACAGACAGAGGCAGACAGAGACAGAGAGAGACTGACAGACAGAGAGAGACGCAGAGAGAGACGCACAGAGAGAGAGAGAGACCCAGAGAGAGAGAGAGAGAGAGAGAGAGAGAGAGAGAGAGAGAGAGAGAGAGAGAGAGAGAGAGAGAGACAGACAGACAGACAGACAGACAGACAGACAGACAGACAGACAGTGACAGACAGTGACAGACAGTGACAGAGAGAGAGAGAGAGAGAGAGAGAGAGAGAGAGAGAGAGAGAGAGAGAGAGAGAGAGAGAGAGACACACACACACACACAGAGGGAGAGACAGAGAGAGAGAGAGAGAGAGAGAGAGAGAGAGAGAGAGAGAGAGAGAGAGAGAGAGAGAGAGAGAGAGAGAGAGAGAGAGAGAGAGAGAGAGAGAGAGAGAGAGAGGTGACAAGAAAAAATCTCTTTGGCAGGAATACCACCAGAGGTGAGAGTGCTTTGAACCTAATAGTGGATCGCTTAAAGGTATCATCATGTGTTTGTCAACTTTTGACCTATCTTTTCTGCGACTTTATCACTGGTCAGTAACACTGTGTACTCGATGTAGTGGTAAGTTGGAGAGCCGATGGCTTCTGTATTCATGACAGTGCTCACGTACCTACTTGTCGAGTTTTTTAAGCTTTTCCTAATGTGCAGTTGTCGTGCTATATGCACTGTCAGCTGGCTAAATCCTACAGCTGGTTGCAGAATGTACTATCCGTGATTCTTTGTACCCAAACCCTATGTAGTTGTGAGCCCAAACACAATAATAGCAATAGCAGGTGTCTTTTTCAGAATGTACTATCTGTGATTCTTTGTACCCAAACCCTATGTAGTTGTGAGCCCAAACACAATAATAGCAGGTGTCTTTTTGGCTCCTGCAGGAGTCTGACATGAGTATAAGACGTGGTGGCCCCAGGCGCTGCAATTCGATGAGTGTCATCGTTGACTCAGAGCTGCCTCACCTTGTTGGAATGGATGCTGACATACTCAACACCGGAGTCATTATCTACAATATCAAAGTACGTGTGCAAAGGCACACATCAGTGTGCCGTTACTGTCTGCCCTTTACTTCTTGCACCATTGTGTAGGACTGTCGCTGCCTTCAAACTTATGTTTAATGCTGATAGTAACCTAGGCGTAGACGACGTCGCTGCCATTTGATAAGCTTTATCATGCTGAGAGCCATCTCGGGGCAGTGCTTGTCCTTCTACAGTAAAACTTCATCAGCAGTTTTGATTATGCTGAGAACAGAATATGCTTGTTTTTGGTCCGAATCTTTGCTGGAAAGACTTGCAGATGGTTTGTGGCTATTTGATATAATATATTTAAATGAGGCTGCTTTTATTACCCTGCGAACAATCGTTAGATTTTTATACTCAAGTAATCAGTTACTTATGTTTCAACACCTGGCACCGTATGAAAATGGTCAGCAACGGTCGATGAGGCTCAAGGTCTGAGGATCTGAGTTCCCCTAATGACTTCAACAAAGCCATCGGCTCGTGCCGCTGCTACTCAGCTACTGAGTGTGACGATATCGGTGTCTGATCATACATGGCTGTTTACAATCACCTACTTTCGGTGTCTGTAGCTTGGATTTGCCTCATCTGATGTTATAGGTATTTATGTCAGGTCATTCACAACCCACTGTTAATGCTCAATACCTCATTGAAGGATCTGTGCATATACTGGTAATGTGTTCTTGTTCTGTTTATGCATGCTTTTATGTTATGTGTGTGTGTGTGTGTGTGTGTGTGTGTGTGTGTGTGTGTGTGTGTGTGTATGTGCACGTTATTTTTGTCTCTTTTGATTTGTAAGCTGGACACACCGAGACCGGCAGGTTTGGTGACCATTCATACCGAATATGCATTGCCTTCCACTCTAAATGCTTGAGCATGAGCTCATGTCTACAGAGTGGGCGATGTTTTCAGGTAGGCAGCATGACTGTGGGCCGGGACGATGCGGCCCGTAGCAGCTTTAGTGGCACGCTTCCTGACATTGCGCTGGAGGGATGTGGCATTGAAGATGAGCACTGCGTCATCGAGCACGTGGCCGGTGATGGCGGAGTCTATATGCATCCACGCAGTGGTGCCAGCTGCCGAGTGAATGGCAGGGAAGTAACAGACACGCAGAGGTTGACACAAGGTATGCTTTTGCATTTTTGCAACCGATCTTGCTTGGTTAGAATGCCTCGCAAATAAAAAGGATGGGCAAGATTCATTTGAGAGGTCCGATTTCTTTTTTGATCAGGGTGTCGGCATTGTTGATAGCTTATGATAGTAGATTATTATGCCTCTGTTTTTGCATTGAAGGAGATGTGATTCTTTTCGGCGAGTCAAGGATGTTTCGTTTTAACCATCCAAGTGAAGCAGCTGAGCTAAGGAGAAAACGTCTGGTGAGTTGGTTATCACAAGATCACACCACATTTATTATCACAAGGAGTTTCCGTAGCTCTGCTATATTTACGCTCTTCTATTAGTGTTTCTGAGGGCATGCTTCCATCTTTTATATTCTGTACATGTTTCCTTGTTTGAAGTGCATCAAGGTGTAAGCAACGTGCTCTAGCGCTTAGTACTAAACGAAACACACCTTGTTGCTATTGTTTATGTGGTCTGGGGTTGGTAATGTAGTACATCTTCAATGGTTAAAACAAGCCAAGATGTGCATTATTTTTATTTGCAACCTTGTTTGTGCAACTACTGCTAATAATAATAATAATAATGCACTTGATAAAGCGCCCCCAGAGAACTCAATCTCTCTCTCTAGGCGCTTTACATTTGCTGCAAAGGGAAATGCAATTGAATGGTGAGTAAAATCATGCTTGACAAACAAACAAAACGAATAACATTGGTTAGAGGTGACATGCACAGGGTCAGCATGCAAATGTGGTTAGTGGCAGCATGCACAGTGTCAGCACGCATTAGCACATGCTAGCCTCCCGATGTAGCTTATTGCAGCTAGCAATCAATCCTGACATTGTCGAGCCTTTCTTGTGCCATTGAAGGGCTCTTCGTTCATCTTCACTCTGCCGCTGCAGGTGGCTGCCGACCTAGGCCAGCAGCTGCGACGACATCACAGCAACCTGGAGCTGTTCTTCCGAGGCACACAGCCGCTGTCACGCTCGAGCAGCGCGAGCTCTATGTTTACCAGTGGCATCGACTGCGAGTCGCCATCACCCACTGTGCGTTCGGCTCGGCTGCCTCACATTTCCGGTGGCAGTGCACCTCAGGCAGCAGCAGCAGTGGCCTCAGCCATCATCATGGGCCGGTATGCTGATGGAGCGGTGACATTGAATCCAGATAGCAGCAGGGTGGCAGTGCACGAGTGCCAGATCGCTTTGGGTTCGCGCTCGTAAAATAGCCCTATCGTACTTTTTTCTTTTTTGTAGGCTCACTGAACCGGATGTCGAAGGAAGTGAAGCACTGGAAGCGATGAGGTAGGAAGCTAAGCAGACTAGACTTTTAGTCAGTGTCTAAGCATGACTTGGTAGTGTTGGCTCACGTTGCATCGACATCTGTTGCACTCACCCGGTAAAGTCGGTGAGCATTGCCCATTATCGGTTTCAGTCGGAGGTAGTTGCTTGCAGTTTGCATCTGGTAGTGCAAAGCCAAGTAGGCACAGTGTTCGGTAGGAATACAATTACCCGAATGGCTTTGCTTAGCATTTCAGTCCGCCTGAATGGCTTTGCTTAGCATTTCAGTCCGCCTGAAGTAGCTGGCCTGCTGAAGCTAGAATCCTTGGTGCTGTGGCTTGTGCATTTCTGTGGTCGAGTGTAGCTTCCTAGCCACTGTTGAATATGTGCTCTGATGAAAGCAGATAGTTATCATCCGCATCATGCTAGCTGATATTTGGGTGGTGCATCTGCAAAGTTTTGTTGGTGCATTTTATGGAGGCATGACTAAAAACTGGTGCTCAGTTGGGTGTAAGGTTGGCAATTTGTGCCTCTCTCTCTGTTGTTTAGGTCACGTGGTAGCATTGAAATCCTGATGCGTGCTTTTTTAGTGGTACAAGTGGGCTAGCTTTGTTCTATATTCACATCTAATAGCAAATCTTTGTGCCTCGTGCAAATTTAACCTTGTGCTCACCTACGGCCATCACAAATTGTTTAATGTTTCCATAGTTTAGTGCTCGGCTGCTGCCATCATGGAAAGCCTGCCTGTGGCCCGATTCGATACAGCTATGGCTCTGCTCGGTGCTGTTATAAGTGTACATCCGCCTTGACGTTAATAATAATGTACTTGTTACTGAAACTGTCCAAGCGGAGCCTCCAATTCAGAGCGTCAGTGCTCTGCTTGTCTGGGCTGCATGCATCCTCCCACCCCCTATTGCAGCCAGAGTCTGTCGGCAATGTGCTAGCCACGTGGCTGCTCCCAGTCACACCAATGGGCTAGCTGTGATGTCATATCTGTGCCTGAATTTTGTTCTCTTCGAAATGCGCCGCCTGTGACTTCTTGGGCACTGTGTGCATTTTCCATCGGCGCAACTTCGGCGGTCTTGCCTTTAAACAGGCAGCAGCTTGCGCTGGTTAAAGCCGAACATGCCCGCGCCGAAGAGCGTCACCAAGCCAAGGAAGAGGAGCTGCGGCGGCGCGGAGAGGAGCGCGCTGCAGCCGTGGCCAGGCAGGAGCGCCATCTGGCGGTCCTGATTGCGTCCAACGAAGCGCTGAAGTCAACTGGCGCACGCGAGCTAGCTGCTGCCAAGCAGCGGCTCGAGTTGGATAAGTTGAAGCGTAAGTGACGACGTGGCGGCTGCACATCAGTGGCGGCAGCAGCAGCTGGCAGTTGTTTCGAGGCAAAGCAAAAATGGCGTGTCATGGCTGCGGCGATGGCCACACAATGTTCGAACGACTTGTCGTTAGATGAGTACATAGCCTCCATGGTCAACTTGGCCTACTTTTAGCTAAGGAATATTGCCAAAAAATCTGGGCCTGTGTAGACAAGAGTAATGTAATGTATCTCCGTCTGTAACTCCACAAAGTCATAAAGACCATGTGGGTGTTACGCAGGAGAGTTTTGTATAGTGCACTTACAGCCAACACGGCTTGCGGTACACATTCGGTAGCCAACAGACTTCGTCTCACGCAACAAAGAGAAAGTGGGAAGCATAGCAGAGTCGGGAGAGCAGTTGAGGTAGTGAGTAGCATGGAAGTAGCAGCTCAGGACCGCTGAAAAGGATGGGCCATAGTCGGCAGCAAGAGAGTAGTTGTCGTTGCGTAAGAATTGTGGAAGCGAGTTCCACAGTCTTGGACATGCAGAGCTAAAGCTTCTGTCGCCAACGGTCTTTACGCGGAGGAATGGAACAGCTAATTTATTGTCCACACAGGACCTGTGGGCGCAAAGAGGCTGAAACTTGTGCAGCAGTTCAGCTAGGTACGAAGGAGCCAAGCCGTGGCGGGCCTTGTGGGTCAGCGTAAGAACTTTGCTCTGTATCCGTTGCTCAATCGGCATCCATCCTAGCTCTTTTAGCAAAGGAGACACGTGCTCAAACCTCTGGGACTTGAAGAACTGCCTTGCAGCTATATTCATAGTCAACTGCAGTGGCCTAGTTGCTTTCTTTGGTAGCCCCACCAAAAAGGGAATTACAATAATCAAGCCGAGACAGAACTAAGGAGCTAGTTAAATTTTTCGCAAGCCACGGTGGAAGACAGCTCCTAATCTTGGATAGGGATCGGAGTAGTGGACCAGTGGAACGGTAGTTTTGATAGCTCACTCGCAGAGCACTAGACTAGAAAACTAGAGGTTTTGGGATCGTGATGGTCAATCTGTACAGCCAGAATCTAACGTAAGCTACAGAGATAGATAGACAGACAGACAGACAGACAGACAGACAGACAGACAGACAGACAGACAGACAGACAGAGACAGACAGACAGACAGACAGAGAGAGACAGAGAGACAGAGAGAGACAGAGAGACAGAGACAGACAGAGACAGAGACAGACAGAGACAGACAGAGACAGAGACCACAAACCAATGCAAGAAGCTTCCTTGCTGACGACTTTAGCTTGATATGTCATTGCTAAGTACCTTCTCTGTCTCACCGATTCTCACACATCTATGCATCTGGACGCCTTGCAGGCCTTCTATTTTTTATTCTCGTCCTTGGTCTTATCTGTTGAAAAAAGAGCGATACTACTACCCTTATGCTGCCCTCTATGCATTCTCATCAAAGAGCTTTGCTAGAAATCGTCGCCCGTGCAAGCGGTCGCAGCTCGCTGCCGGCATCTACCGCGTGCCCTATCGAGACAAAGTGGGCGTGGAACAGTGAGCAGCACCAGAGCGAAGGAAAGACCAGGGGACGAGAGAGCGATCAATGAAGAAAAGGGGAGAGGGTGGAGTAACTGCGCGTGCGTATGCGCCTTCTTTCGAGCTGCTGTGCTACGCACTCGCCCGAGCTCGCGCATACAGCCCCAAAATCCTTAAACCCACTTGGCGGCTAGTATATATACACTTCATGCACACCATTGTCAATTATGATTATTACGACTATGTCACGGGTTTAACGTGTAATTGCAATCATTCACCATCTTGATCAGCGCTGTTCTTCCTTGAATGCAGATGTGCGACAAGTCAGGGAGGACCTGCAAAAGATTGTCGAGCTCCGTGAGCAGTGTCGCCTTCCCACGTCGGAAGTGACATCGTCGGCAGCATCCGAAGAGCACGGTGTGCAGACAGAATGGCTACCACGACCTGACGTCTGTCAGGCCACACAGACCGACAATCCAAGTGTCGCAGGTATTTTGGGCAGCATGCAGCATGCTGCACACAATCTCATGGCTTGCTATTTCTCTGACCACTGGCGTTGGCTCCAGCTATCAGCATGACTTGTGTTTTCTTCCCACTCTGACCTTTGGATGCCTGAGGAATGTCACTCACCTTCCATAGCCTGCAGAAGAACAGCACTTGAATAGTTGAGAGGGCTCTGTATGGGCTATGCTTAACCGGCCGAGAGTGAATGCAAATTGCGTTTTTACTTAAACATAGTATGCAATGGCATTGAAGAAGACGTCACTATAGCAGCCTTATGTCACTATAGCAGCCTTCTTCGTAATCTGTGTGCATCATGACTCTGCCTCAGGGTAGCAACCAACTGGGCAAAATAACTTGGTTTGCCCTTCAAAGCTCGGTCTCGGCCCGAATAAATCTGCTGTAGTATCTGAAAAGAATCTGGGTGGGCTTTTCCCAAGTGGCCATTCACTAGACTACCACATCAGCTCCACAGTCAAGTCTACCTACTTTCAGCTACATAGCACTGCACAAATTTGGGCCTGCTTATGCAAGGATTCCACAGCCGAGCTGGCCCGTGCATTAGTGACATATCATGTCGACTTGTATAAGTCACTACTGGCTTCTGTCTTCTGGCCTCTTCAATAAGTTGCTTAGAGCTGGTGTATAACTCTGCGGCAAGGCTTGTCTGCCATGAATGCAGTCATATTGCCCACAATATACCATTTTCTCGCCGACCTGCACTGGCTCCCCATCAAGCAGCATATCGACTTCACGATTTTTTCACTTAGTTGGTCCCTTTATGGTCTGGCCTATCCATCCAAACTACTTTCCAATCAAGCTAGGCAATGCACCACCGGGTATTCTCAGACTCAAGTCGCTTAGCTGTGCCTCTACCAACCTCAAATCGTTTGGATACCGTGCCTTTATATGGTATGCTTCCAAAGCCTGGAACTAACTCCTGAAAACTCCTGACTGACGTCACGACATCACTGACTTGACATTTACAGCGAATCCTATTTCTCACAGCATTTGCTGGGTCTTTGTGACTTGTCCTTGGTATGCTAACACGTGCTAAGATAGCTCTGCGCCTCACTGCAATTGGTGACTTTTTGATCTGTTACCCCTCTACTTCTCTGTTACTCTCCGTCACCTGCTCTGTTACTCTCCGTCACCTGCTAATGACATTCGACGTCGCAGGTGACGACCTGATGTCTTGGCAAGGCCATCTGAAGGCTGCCGCGCACAAGGAGCTGCTGCTGCGAATCGTGGAGTTCAAGCAGCGCAGCAGCCTGCGAGTGATGGAGGCTGACTTTGAGCACCAGCTGCAACTGGCGCAGAGCAACATTGGCCAGGTATCCAGGCTTATTGCCTAACTGCCGCCGCCTGTTCTGGAGCAAGCTGCCGTGTGTCAGTTCCGTGCCATTGGGGGGGGGGGTCGCTAGTGGTGTGCCACTGGGCGTGAAAGTGGCGGCACATTGCTGCCGTCTGCCATTGATACGACTATCTATGCAAGCAGATTGTTTCATTTCGAGGCAGTTGGCTCCCCCTTCGCCAAGCTCATGGATGTTTGACAATGCTCTGTATTCTGATGATTAATACCTTGTGACCTAGACTTTCTTGCTGGTCCTAAATAGTAGGCAGGCTCATTGTGAAGGCAGGCGCTTGCACAGGGACAGGCCCCACCTCTACCTACTCCTACGGTGGAAGAGACAATCCATGGGGCCAGGCTTATATGTAAGGGCAGGTTGTGTCGAGCACGCTCCCTTGCAGAGGCAGGCCGGCCAGAGCAGCCTTCGGGCTGGCATGTGATGCCGCGTAGACAAAAAAAAAACGATGCTCCGTCGTACAGAGGCCACAGCTCGAGCCTCTCTATTTGGGGTGCATTGGCGCTTCTATTTCGTTTGATTCCTTGTGCTCTCTTGCCCAGGCCCAGGAGCAGCTGGCGCGGCTGGAGGAGGCGTGTGATGCGGCAGTGACCGACGAGGTGGAGCCAGCGGCCACTGCTAGTACTCAGAACATCACAGTCAGCAGTCAGTCGTTGCCAACGGCATCTCGGGTACGTCAGGCGGCTCGGTATTCGATGACACTGTCGCCCACCCCTTCATTGCAAGGGACCCCAGTAAGCTGGCAGCGATGCTGCCGCCCCTTCTAAGCCGGGCAGAATGGATGTGCTGGCCACGATGATTGGTTGAGTCGGTCAAGGTCAACCGCCTTGATGACCTGCCGGCTGACGTCCTTGCTCTCCCCCAATCGCTGTGGCTTGTAGGTCGCAAAGCATGGAGTAGGATGCAGAAGCAGGCGCTGATGCTCTAATGGCGGGCACATAGGCGCAATGTGGTGCTACACGATGTCCGATTGTTTGTCTTCTGCTTTTTTCACTCACAGATAATACAGCATTCTGATTCACTTAAAAGTATTGGCCATGCAGCCGAGGCAGACGAGCCATCTCCATGCGACGACACGCAGAACGCTCAGGCAAACCGCTTCCAACTGGCGGCTTCTGCCGCTGAGGTGACCTCTAGATTGTATCCACTCTTCGATGTCAAATTTGCCTACAGCCGAAGTGACCAGAAGCCACCGGTGCCATCCTCCTCCACACGGCACGTGCGGAGCAGCAGCCTGAGTCGGAGCCCCCACGTGGCTTCGGCACCCATTGCAGAGGAGGGGGAGGGGTTCGGCAGCGGTGCCGTCTCAGCCATCGCTCCGGACGAGCGAGTGGCAGCGGCGAGAGGCCGTGGGCGGCCGAGGTCACGCAGACCTCGCAGGCATGTCACCGTGACCGGACTGGAGAGATACCGGGACCGAGAGACTGCGGGCGGCAGCAGCTGTGGCGCCAGCGGCGCCGGCAGCGCTGCTGCAGCCGCTGATGCAGGTGCCCCGAAGACGGAGTCAGAGGCTGGCGATTCGTTGCCTCGCGTGCACGCGACTGACGAGCGCGACGCAGCTGCACCCGAGGAAGCCGCCGCCGAGGAGCCATACCGAGGAGTCGCTGCTGCTGCCGCCGTATGCACGCCAGCTGACAGTGCTGAGGAGCTTTCAATGGCCGCAGCCGCGTGGCAGCGCGACGGCAGCGGCGATGCAGATGCGAGCACCGCCGCCGACGGCAAGCCGACGCCGCCGCACCGCCGAGCTTCGTCGTTGATGCGAGAAACCGAGAGCCACCTGCAGAAGGTGCGTCGGCCAGCCAAGTGCGGAGCCGGCGGCTCGCCTGCACCGTTCAGCGGGAGCAGCCTCGACAGGGCTGCAAGAAGTGGAAAGGCGCTGTCACCGGAAGTGGCGAAGCGGCCGTCCATCCAGGCATCCGCCACCGCCGGGCTATCCGGCGAAGAGAAAAGAGTGAGGGAAGCAGGTGTCGTTGCTGCCGCAGTCACCAAGAGGCTGACGGCAGCGCACAGCATCGACCGGGCTAGGGCGGCCGCCGCCAGAGCAAGGTCGCTCAGCATGCCGGCCTCGAAGAGGATGACCAGCGCTGCCGTCTCCACGATTGGCAAGAGCGATGCGGACGCGGCCTGTGCGAGCAAGGCCAAGGCCACGGCCCGCTCTCGAAGCCTGCCTCGGTCCGGCAGCTCCGGACAGCGACGGCAACGAACCGACGATGCACGTCCAGCGCTCTCGGCACCGCCAGAGAAAGAGGCCTGCGAGCAGGAAGTCGCAACGTTGCGCGCTGGGTCGGACAGCTCGGCTCTTATTAAAGCTGTACGAAGGCGAGCGAGCGCCAGCACTTCTGCCGTCGTCGGTGGCAGCGCCGGCGAGCTCGCAGAGCAGCAGCAGCCGCCGCCGGCGCAGGAGGATGCTCACCACAGGCTCCGGCCGCGCCCTGCCCGGCGGCGGTCGCGCAGGTCGGCGATCGACGACTTGCCGGTGCAGATATTCCTGCCGAAGACGTGCCCCTTCGGTGGAGGAGGCGGCAGCAAGGGTGGCGGCGGAGGCGGCCACCGAGTGCACGTGGATGAACTTCGACCCGAGGTCAGCGGCGGCAGCAGAGCGCCAGCCAGCCCTCGACGGGACGGCGCCAACGACAGGCCCCTGATCACCGACGCCTCGCACGAGATCTTCGTCAAGTCACTTCGTCGCTCCACTCCTTCATCGGTCGACTCGGCAGCTGAGGTCAGGGACAGCCGTCTCGTGCCTGCACCGCCGCTGCAGCCGCATTCACCATTCAGGCTCGCCTCGTCTTCCGAAGGCTCGCCAGCTTCACCATTCCGAGTGGCTGCTTCGCCGCAGAGGCGTACGCCTTCGCCTCGCTCATTCTCGTTTCCTCTGGGCCAGGATGAGGCGGCCAAGCGAGCGCCAAGTGGCCGAGAAAAAGGTGAAGGTTGCAGCGTGGCAGCCAGTGAATGGACTGCAGCTGCGGCTGCAGTGCAACACGGATCAAAGTGCAAAAGCTTTTCCGCTGTCGGAATTGGTGGCGGCAGCAGTGGTGATGCGTAGTTGCCACTAGTGTTCCAATGTCTATCAGTCCGAACTCGGTTCTTGTTCTCTCTCACGTTCATTTGTTTCACCTTGTAAGCTGCCACTCACACTCCTATTCGATGGCTCACAGACTTGCGCGCCCCCTTTGTGCCTTTGTGTCATGTCTCCCGTGCCGTCTAGTCCCACTCCTATTGCATTCTACACTTGCTCAGCATTGGCGAGAGTGCGTGCTCATGCATGTGCGCGAACGTGCACGCAGTTGCTCACCCTTTCACTCTGTCCTTCTCCCTCTCTACCCGTTTTTTCTTCGTAATAACTTCCTGCTCTGTTTGACGTTTGCATTTTGTATTCTGCTGCCTAAAGTGTAAAACGTAATGTCATACTCCAATTTTGATTACACCATTCTTTGCCAATTATTTATAGATGAGTTGACTACGTCAAGCGAACTGCTGCCATCTGCCGGTATAACCACAGCTTCTCTGCCTAGTCAGACAGGATTTGAGGTTGACAAGCCACCGCTAATACCAGCAGCAGCAGCAGTGCAGACCATTGATCTAGGTATGATCTGGGTAATCTGATTACAAGCATCTTTCTGTCCACTAATGAAGGCCATGTATGACCATGTTTTAGCGTCTGGCTGCTGTCAATCATTCTGTGGCTGATCATTCAGAAACTCGTGCTTGCTTTTACAGCCTGCAGAACACTTCCGGCTGAGGCCACGTCAGATGTGCCTCTTACTTCGGCTGCCGACGAGTTTGTGCTGCTGTGCAATGGAGAACCGATGTTCATATCACCGCATCTCATACGCAATGCAGTGCAGGCCAACCGCAGTGCTCTGGACAATGCTCAGCAGCGTCTGCTCACGCTCAGCGGCAGTGTGCAGAAGCTGGCCAAGAGGTACGTCTGGCTGCTTCTGCTGCCGTCACCACAGCGTTCCGTCAGATCCATACCGCACTACTACTGCACTGCTACGGCTGCTGCTTGGCTGGCATGTCTGGCAAAAGCACGGCATCCAGCACTCTGTACTTATCATCTAAATCACTCACACTTGTCACATGTATAGTCTGAAAGCATTGACTTGGCCTTGTTTGTGTACATTTTGAGCTCATTTGTCAAATTGTATGTAGTATCCTGCAATAGTTTATTGTTTCTCATTTAGGCCCACTGTAGCATTTTAATGGCCACATCCTGTGAGGAGAATTTCTAAATTCTACCCATCCACTGATGCCTACATGCCACTGGCCACATGCATCCTTTTAAGCCTGCTGCAACAGCCGTTTGTGGGCTGTTTTCGATTGGAATTCAAATATGCACGTGCAACCAAATACCGAATTCTCGCACGCACGCAGGCGGCTCTGAATGTTCCACTTGCAGGCGGTCCACAGCTGCTGGGCCTGCCAAGAAGCTACTGCTCACGAAGCAGCAGCGAGCGCAACGCATGGCTGCTTGGCTCCAAACCGCGGGCGACTCGGACGAAGGTCAAGGCTTTTCAGACGACTCCTTGTCAGGTACTTTTGCAGACTCACTACTTGTACGCGCCTTCTTCTGCTGTCTCTCTGACTTCGGCAGATGCGCTAAAACTCAATAGGGACTGAGTAGCATTATAAATAAAACTCGATTCATTGCATTCTGTGCTTGCACTTCTCTTCTCTTGCAGAAGATATACCGAACGTTGGGCGTTCTCGGAAGAGCAAGAAAATCCCCACCTCGAAGCTAGCAATGGAAAATGAACAGCTAGAAGCTGCTGCCACGGCTGCAGCTGGCGCTGAACCACCACACCGAATCGCGGGAGAGATCGAGTCGCAGGACGGCTCCAGTGGCAGCGGTATCGTCGGATCTGAGGTCGCCCCCGCTGCACTGTGCCAGCTTGGCACCGTGGCTTCGGCTGCAGTTGCCGAGCACAGAAGGCTGGACAGCAGCAGCAGCCAGCAGCAGGAGGTGAGCTTAGCATTTAGGCCCATCGAACAGTCTTGAAGAGCAACAAGCATGCCAGATCCAGCATATAAGTACGCTAGTGTCAGCAGAAGCAGCAGCTCAATCTAGATGGCCTCTCTGAAAAAAATCGATGTAGCAATTTTGGTAGCTTCAGCTGGATTCTTTATGGTTTCTAGCCTAAATATCTGCATATACATGATGTACACGTGAACAAGCAAACGCACACACACAGAGACACACATGCATGTGCATGCACACACACACATACAGTCGACTCCGCATATAAGAATATCGCATATAGGAATGCTCCGCCTATAAGAATAGCAGTTCTGCATTCCAGTTTACTCTAGCTATAGTCTCACTCGCTATATGGGAATACTCTGCCTGTAAGAATGGCTATTTGCCCGCCCGAGCATATTCTTATAAGCAGAGTCGACGGTATAAATAAGTATTTACTGCTAGACATATAGGTGTAGGAGGTATGCGTGCATGTATGCTTACATAAACATGTTCATTCGAATAAGATAGTGGATATGTACACATGTAATGCATGTCTAGTACACACACAAACTCGTTCCTGCGCATATGTTGTGTGCGCACGCGCGCACACACACACACACACACACACACACAGACTCACACATCCGCAGGCTCTGTCTCGTTCTGTCTGTCTGTCTCTGTCTCGGTCTCTGTCTCTGTCTCTGTCTCTCTCTGTGTCTCTCTCTCTGTGTCTCTCTGTCTCTGTCTCGCTCTCTCTCTCTCTCTCTCTCTCTCTCTACGTTTGCTCTCTTTAGTTTGATTGTCGTGGCTACTAAATAGTAGGGGCACTTTTGAAATATGTGTTTGTGCAATGTGCTCTGAAGTTGTCATTTGGTACTACATCTCTAGTGTGTCCAGGATATGCCTTTGTGCAAAACTGAGTGGAACAGCAGAGCTGAAGTGGCATAACATAATAGCAGAGCATTAATGCAAGCAACTTAATTGATGAGATCGGGTGATCGTGTGCTAGTAAACCTGGTTATGCATGGTTACCATGGTAATCTGGTTATGCTTTATGAACGTCTGCATCAACTTATTTTCAAATGCATGAAACGTCTGCATCAACTTATTTTCAAGTGCATGTCGAGCTAGCAAACGATTAGACAACCCGAGATAGCGACTGCGATTTGCACTGTGTCTGCTGGCTTTTAGATATCTGGAGAGAGTGGGTAGCTGTTTCTTTGTCTGTCTCATATAGGACTTGTCAAGCCACGCCCGTCATCGTGTTTTTGGCTCGAATGGTGTCTCCCGCTCATGCAGCTGTGACTCTCTTGATGCCACTGGGATTGATGGTGACGATGGCTGCAGCATGGCAAACAAACCAGCCGTCGAGTCGAGCACCCAAGGTGGAAGCATGGAGTCTCCCAGGGTCGCGCCATGGCCTCATCTGCGCAAGCAGCAGGTCCGGCAGCCCTCGACGGGTGCTTCAGCTGCAGGGACAAGTTTGTCGGATGATGACGCGCCAGCACTGGACTCGGCCCCTTGTCAGATAGTGCAGTCTGCCGAGTTTGCCTTTCAGATGGGTGAAGATGCCAATGACAATCAAAGTGCCACTACTGTTGCCATCGTTGGCATGCCAGCAGATGTGGCTAATGCCACCGCCAGGGTACGTGTCGATCACGTGCGTGTCAGCCGAGGCAGCTCGCCTATCGAGCTCGGTGGTGATGACACGTCGACGGCATTTAGTAGCTCTCGGCCTGGGTCTGCTTGTCAGCAGCATGCAGCCCAGCATGTCCGCCACAGGCCACTCTCCCTTGCACCGGTCGAGACATGGTGCATCGTGGAGCGTGGCTCGCCGAATGGTGCTGCTGCCTCTGCCGGCTCTCCGAGCACCCGACTCTCCCCCTCCAGTCAGCAGGGCAGCCGGGCTGCGACCGATGGCGGCCAACTTGACAAATTCGAGAGCACAGGCCTTGCCAATGCCAAGACTCTGTATACATCAAGCTCTGCACTATCTGCTGTTTCTATTGACACGGTTGATCTCTTGGCAGAGGCGCCGTATGGTGTGCTCCTGCACGACCAACTGTCGTCCACGACATCAGACGGCGTGTCGGCAACCTCGACCCCGTCTCCGTCCGAGGCTGACGAGATTGAATATGCCCGAAGGTTTTACCACGAGAATGCAGTGGCAGAGGCTGAGGAATTAGTATCATCTATCCACAACAGCCGCTTTCCTCCTACCTCGGTGGCGACAGGGGATGGCAGATCGGCAGCATTGAAGCCACCGCCTCAGGGCAGTGGCGCCAATAGGCGGCTCGGCCTCGACGATAGTGATCGGTCGCAGCTCGAGCGTGGTGCTGTCGCCGACTCGTTGCATGGCTCAAATGCGGGAGCTGCCAATCGGTACAGCAGTGTTGTGACTGCCGCCAGTGATTGTGTTGCTGCTGCTGCGGACCTTGCTGTAGATGACCTTGCTTTAGATGAGTGGGCAGCAGACGACGACAGCCACGGGAGCAGCAATGAGAGCAATGAGAGCAGTGCGCCTGAATCTGACGTGCTCCGAGAGAGCAGTCAACTTGGTGATGCAATGTCGGCCCTTGAGTGCAATGAGGAGGAGGCAGAGGAAGATGAAGAAGTGGAGGAAGAGGAGGAGGCCGAGGAAGATGAAGAAGTAGAGGAGGAGGTGGAGGTAGAAGAGGAGGTGGAGGAAGAGGAGCTGACTGTAGGCACCGGCAGGGCGCTGGCAGAGCACAGAGAAGCACCTCGTAGCAAGGCAGACAGAATCCACTTGCCTCCTTCGAGCTTCGGCCACACGGTGGCGGAACATCAAATGCCAGCAGGTGATGCGAGCAGTACAGATCAGGTGCAGGCATCATTCCCACCTGCCAGCGCTGCCGAGTTGGCTGCGTCTGCGGGCGAGTGGCTTGGTTTAGCCGGCACGAACATGACAGGTGGTGACAGCAGTCCACCTACAGTAGGCGATGCTGAACATAGCAATGACTCCTGCCACACTGAGGAGGAGCCGGCAGCTGATACAGCAGTCAGTGAGGATAGCTGCAGCTGCTGCTTGAAGTCTGACACTCGTGACAGCGCTGGTGGTGACAGTGCTGGTGGTGACAGAGATGACGGTGACAGCGGTGATGGTGATCGAGATGATGGTGACAGAGATGATAGTGACAGAGATGATAGCCAAGTGGCTGTCACTGGCTGGACTGATCGATCGTGGCTATTAGCCGGTGGCTACTTTGAGCATGAGCAGAGCCTGTCGCCGAAAGGTGATGAATGCGATGTTGTATCAGACAGAAGCTCACATGCAAGCGCTGATAGCACTGGCTTTGCACAGCCTCCTGCCTGGAACCAGGTTCTAGCTCCTGAGGAGGAGTTTGGTGAGGTTGACGAAGACCAGCAACCAGAGGAAGGCCTGGAGGAGCAGCAGCAGCTGGACGAGGAGGAGGAGGAGGAGGAGCAGCAGCAGCAGCAGCAGGATGAGGAGGAGAAAGGTACAGACGATTCGCTCGAATCTCGAGTGACTCTGCTGCAGGCTTGGAGTGATGGTGGCAATGAGGATGCATACAGTGTGGCCAAGGCACAGCTGCAGACCGATGGGCAAATAAATTGGCCGAATATGCTTCAAGCCTCTACAGGCTACAATGATGAGGGTACACGGACGAGGTTGGCTGTCGACGAAGTTCCAAGAGCCATACTTGATGACAGGCTGTCACCTTGCTTGGAATCAGCAGCTTCCAGTCACAGCAGTGATAGTAGAGGCTTCACGTCAGACTTGGTAGCAGATGATAATGCTAATGAAATCACTACCCAGCTGCACTTACCTGACAATTCAAACCGAGTGAGTGTGTGTCCAGCATCGCTACAGGAACCGGTCACGATTAGCATTTGTCTTACTAAAAATGAATCAGATGGAGATGATGAATCACTCAGCGACCACATGCTACTCCGTATTGCTGATGTTGGTCAAGCTGTAGATGCAGCAGCAGCAGGTCAGAGGTCGGAGGTCGAGTGGCCAGCAACATCGGAGCTTCAGTGCACAGACCTCGTGGATCTCCAAGAGGAGGAGGGCCCTGGAAACACTTGCATGGCCGACAGATGCGCAGAGGATTTGCCTGCTACCTACCCAGAGCCAAGTATCAGTAAATACAGTGAAGGTGTCCACGTGGCTAACAGGACCACTGATAGTTCAGCACAACGACCTCTAGTGGCCATCAGCGTGCCACCAGAGTCTGTCTGGAACGAAGGCCTTGTGCCGCCACTGCTGACCAATAGCACGGCTTTTGTTGCCGATAGCTTGCCAGAGCTGCCACTAGCAGGGTTCGCGGTGAGAGAAAGCATGGTCGCCGACACTGAAAGCGTGGGCGATGCCTCGCTAGGCTGCGGCAGGGAGCCCCTAGTCGTGCTTGATACGGCCGAGACGTGGTCCGAGTCAGTGTCGGGCGATCCGGCATACGATAGTGTCGATGAAGCTGCCTTGAAGAGACTTGAAGCCATCACTGTCTACATTTCGGAGATGATGGACATAACGAAGTGCGAGGTCACTGACCTGCTCAGCGGAAAGGCTGTGCTGCGCTGCACAAGCACGCGAGAGCCCGACGCCGAATTGGGTGATGTCGAACCCGGCAGTCCATTTTACAAAGAAGCAATCGACACTTTCACCGTGGCAAGTGGCAGCATCAACAATGCACCAGAAGGTGCTTCAAGCTGTGCGTATCCATCTGCGCTCGACGACTGCAGAGCAACTGGCAGCAGCACCCAGCATGAGCAAATTGTTGCGTTGCCTGTTGGGTCTGCTGGGCACAACGAATCAATTGGCACCGATCTAGTTGCAGCAACAGCATCAGCAGCAGCGGCTGAGCACTACCACCTTGGGAAGGCACAAGGTAGGCTGATGACGTCGAAACAGCTCAAGGAAAGCAGGCGGGCTGGCCACAAAGGAGTAGGGGCGGCAGCTGCCTCTCATCAACCCGTGGCGATCATAGCAGCACACGATCGTGGTGCTCCGACTGCTGCTACTGCCGGCAGTTGCGATGTGGAAAGCAATGGCACATCTACCGTAGACTCAAATGCTAAGTGCCAGCCAAGTCCAGACGAGCAGGAAGTTCTGGGGGTGCAAACCGTGCTGCCCAACAACGACTGCCAGGACTCAGTTGCCATCCCACTTACTACTGAGCCAGAGTGTGACAAATTGGAACCGGAAGCAACAGCTCACCGTGACAATGCAGCACTGCTGTGGCCATTCAGCAGCAGCAGTGACTTCGTTGGTGAATGGAGAAGTGGCGGCGAAACCGACAAATGTTTACAGCCAATGACGGTCCAGATCTCTAAACCTAATCAGCTCAGCAACTTGTCTGAAGCTGGCAGTGTCAGTGCAGGTGCTGCAGGTGCATTGTGTAATGCAGAAGCAGATCTTATCCGAAGCCCTTGCCGTGATACCGTGCTTGTCAGGGATGCTCCTCTCTCAGCTGACCACGGAATGCTGAGAGACTCAGACCTGGCAGCTGATCCTTGCGTGCTGAGCATTGTTGCGGATCAAATACAAGAGGACTCGGTGCTCACAGTCGATGTACAGGAGATAGAGCAGAGTGCACTCAGCTCACCCGACGTGTCCCCGCGTGTGCTGTCTGCCGCTTCTCCTCGCAGGGCGTCATCACATCGGTCCGACGACAGCCTGATCTATGTGTTCATGGGAGAAGCCAGCAACTTTGACACGGTGCTCGGCGTTCCTGACCTCAGTAGAAATGTTAGGGTCGACTCCCCAAGAACTTCTTCGTATGAGTCACTAGTTGCTGCTGCAGCTGACAGCAGGATGAGCGATGGCAGTGGTGGCTCACATCGCCAGGCTCGCCGAGCGTCGGCACCCGTGCTGCACTCATCGTCGTTGGTGAACGGCGGGGCTGAAAGCGACAGTGTGATGCAGTTTCTGGAGTGCGCCGGCATTTCTCAGATCGCCCAATTCGATCTCCCCGAGAATCCCAGCATACGTAGCTATTCTCACACCGAGTCTACCGACATCTGTGGCCAACCCCCAAAGCCACAACCCTGCAGCGAGCATGCACAGCCATCGGCAGTTCACAGCAACATCGCCGTCAGGTCATCCACATCCTTACCTGCAGACGATGAACCGTTGTCATCATCATCAGTCGTTCACCAGTCGCAATCGGTGAGTCGTCAGTCACAATCGGACTCAGCTGCTACTATCGCCAGTGCAAGTTTGCAGCCACCGAGTAGCAGCTGTGATTCGGAGCCAGCGGAGCCACCATCGTCGTCTTCGTCATCGTCGTCGTCAGCAGCAGCATTCGTGATCACCAGTGATGTTTCACTTCACGCTGAGGAGGCTGCAGAGCTCACACAGGCGCTCGTGGACAGCCAACGGTTGGCAGTCCCCACGAGCAGGCTGGCCAGTGCAAGCTCGTTGTCACGTGCCATGCCACAAGAGCCAATGACGTGCTCTGCCCTATTTTCCTATGCAAATTCAGCTGTCCAAGTTCCTGCAGAGGAGCAGAGACAGGCTGGCGGCGAAGTGGTGCCTGCAGTCGCAGCCGTCACTGAAGCAGTCGAGGTGGCGAGCAAAGTGGGCACTTGGGAAGACAGTGGACACGGACTCGAGCAGGCTGCCGTAACTGCCTTTCAGCAGTGCCCTGTGGCAGAAACAGCCTGGGTGGCTGCAGTCGCGCAGCCAGCCACAGCACGGACTCGTAGTCAGCGTGACGATGTCAAACTGCAGTCCGTGAAGCCTTCTGCTGGCGCCTCGCCGCTGTCCCTGGCGGTGCGCGTGGCACCTGACCTCGAAGATCCTGCTCGTGCCCAGTCGAGAGGATCCCTAATTGCCACGGTCACGTGGTCAGCACCGAGGACCGAGGCCTTGATTCTGCCAGCTAAGGCCACAGTTCGGGGGCATGACCCTTTGGTCACATCGGCTGTGTATAGTAGCCAGCTTGCAGATGCCGCACCACCATACGCAGCGACGACTCCGTCCACCACAGCCGTGGAGACGAGGGCACGAGAGGGCGTTGTTGCAGGTGTGGCATTGGAAGAGGCCAGCCCTCTGGCAGCAGCCGGTTCAATCGTGACTGCCGAGGCATCGGCTGCAGATGCCGGCGAGCCGCCTGTCTCGGCCACACCCGGTCTTCTTGCCACGGTGGCCACTGGCAATGTTGTAATGCATAGTGCCTTAGACGCAGCAGAATTTGTTCATGCGGCCCAGCAGGAATGCTTAGCGGCATCCACCAATCACCACACACCTTTCGTGCAATCGGCACTTCTCAACCTGGAAACGGAGCTCATCTTGCCTCTAGCATCCGGAAGCAGAGGCAGCGTCGATGCGACAGCCACGACCACTGCAAGGGCAGCATCCGCTGCCGGTCCGAGAAAGCGGCGTGGTGGCAAGGAATCGCGGCTTGCCGCTCCGGCCGACAGCTTTCAGAAGGCAAGCCATGTCACTGCTAGCAGCGAAGGCGGCAACAGCTATGCTCAGCCCGGGCATGCCTCGCAGCTGCCATCATCCAGCCTCGGCGCTGCGCCCAAGTCGGAGGAGGCTGTCAGTGGCGAATCGTTGCGAAGCCCTCGAAGCGGCTGCGCGACTTCTGCACAAGAGGCAGCGGTGGCCGGTGCCACTGCTGTGTTCCGCCCGGATTGTGCCGCCAGCATCCGTGGAGACAAGAGGAGTAGCCACTCGGCTGGATCGAGTGCAAAGCCTGCCTTAGTAGGCACGCTGCCTGCAGCAGCTAGATCGGGCACCGTCGGCGGCAGCAGCATAGAGCAGGCAAGTGCGCGTGGTGCCGTCGGCGTGCCGCCACCCGAGATGCCGCGTAGTGCCGCCGTGCAGCAAAGCTCGGGCAAAGAGCAAAGGCAGCACGCATCGCCAGCCGGCCGCCTGCAGGAAAGATCGCAGCTTAACCCGGCTCTCGAACCTCGGCCCAATGCAAGCGGCCGAGCGCAGGACGGCAGCAGCAGCAGCAACAGCGAGTATCGGCGTGCAGGCCTGCGCCGCACCTCCGTCAGCACCGACGAGTCACTGGAAGTGGCAAGGGAAAGCATGCGTGCCGACCGACCGCTGCCGCACCGGCAAAGCGTGCATGCTCACAGAGCCGGCGAGCAAGCCTCGAGGTCGCATGCCTCTGTACGCTCCGAATTTGCTGTCAGCGGCAGACCGGCGGCTGAGTCCACTATTTCCAGAAACATGAAGGCCAGCATTGAAAACGGCGTGCCCCTGTTTGGTTACTCGTACGCATCGCTGCGTGCTTCGCAGAGCGTCTCCGCTGAGCGGGACTCTGGCAGCTCGAGTCCCGCTCAGCGCTCCACTCGAGCTGAGAGCACGGCGCACGGCACGCCTCCGGGCCCTGCATTCCCCGAGCAGCATTTTGAAGCCACCTTCAGCCTGCGGTCAGAGACCAGAAGCAGCCTCGACGGCGGCGGCAGCAGCAGCGTACCACGTGACGTCGTGGCGCCGCCTGAGTCGATCGGCAGCCATCGAACCGCGACTAACTCTGCCCCGCAGCGGCGGCAGCAGCGCGGCACAGCGGAAAGCTGCGACAGCAGCATGGGCAGAGCAGACGATGACGACGACGAGGCACGTGCTGCTGCCGCCGAGGTGGCAGCCCCGCAGCGGCAGATCGCTGATTTGCGAAAGCAGCAGCAGACGACAAGCAAATCAGCAGCAGTACAGCAGCATATTGCTGCAGCGCTTGATGATGACCTGCCGACGCGGCGACAGGCAGGTGGTGCGCCAGAGAAGGCGGCACAGGCGAGGGCTGCTGCCGATGTATCCGTGCAATCGGGCTTTTCGGCCGACGAAGCTGCCCTGTGCTTGCCAGATTCGGTAAAAGAGGATGCGTGTCCCGATGGTACCACATCCGAAAAGGTTGCTGGCAGCAGCACTTCGAAGGAGCGCAAGCATTCGCGAAAGTGCCGGCATCACTATGGACATGGCAGGGATGCATCCCGGCTTCTTCCTGCTGCTGCTGCTGACACGATGCTAGATGGTCAGGAGGCCGATGCAGTCAGCCTGCGGCGGTCTGCCGTTGTTCCGGTCGTGACCACCACCACCACAACGACCACTGCCGCTGCTGCCCACACCTTGCGCGGTCCTCACCGTGGCCACCTCACATTCGACATGCAGACCGACACGGATGACATTGACGACGGTAGCAGGGCCACCGAAAAGCAGCAGCTGACGAAGCCCGGCAACGGTCCGGCTCCTGCTCGTGCTGCTGCTGCTGCCCAGGCTGCCCCCGTAGCCGTGACGTCGCCGGCAGCTGAGCAGCAGACATTGTACAGGCGGCTGACGTTTGACATGCAGACGAGCACGACCACGCTGGACAGGTCGGACGAGGCTGCTTTCATTCGGCTGAGCATGGCCAGCCTGCCAACGGGAACATCCTATGCCAACGGATCGACGTCGCCGCTGACATCAGCTGTCGGCAGGACTGAGCTTGCCAACTTGCCTGTGGCCGTCGACGTAGACGCAGTGGCCCAAAGCCGGAGCGAGTCCCCGCCAAGTGGGTGGGCGGCGGCAAGCGACCATGGCAGCCTGCTATCGTCGAGTCGGAAGGATGGCGGACGGTCGCCGCACAGCACTGGGCGCAGGGCTGCGATGCAGCAGCGGCGGCGCCGAAGCTCTGAGGGCCGGCTGCTGCGCGTGCTGGTCGAAGCCATGCTGAATACGAAGAGGCGCTCAACCCAGAGAGCGACCCCGGAAGAGGCGACAGCAGCACCAGCGCCCTCCTCTGCCGCCATCGCCTCCTTCTCCGTGCCTACTGATTCGCTCGGCTCGGTGAGCAGCTCCGGCGTAGAGCCGCCGGCGCTCCTCGAGAGGAGCGGTGGTGACAGCAGCAGCAATCGCGCTGGTGAGGCTGGCCGAGCGATCGTGGCAGGGCGTGCCAGCGGAGGTGAGCCCGCTTCCGTGTCATCTGCTACCGTGCCACCAAGCGAGGAAGCACGTCTAGCAGACTGCTTGGCATTGCCCGAAGCGCAGACTCCTTCAATGGCCGACCAGCCGGCCGCCACGACTGCACTTGGCCCAGAGCAGACAGTACAAGCTGCCGAGGGCCTCGATCAGCGTGCGCGTGCAGCCGACGGCAGAGCCGACGGCGGCTCCAGTGGCCTTGCCGTCGGCTGGTCGTCGGTGCCTGGGCGCAGCAAAGCGGCTGCAGCAGCCGTGCATCTGCTTGAGTGCTCAGCTGCCGCAGACTCGAGGAGCACCGTGGCTAACGACTGCGCCGTGACAGCGGCAGTGTCAGCGCAGTCTGCTCAGTCAGGCAGCACCGGCTGGCCCAAAGAAACTGCTACCGCTGCTGCTGCTGCTAGTGACGTGATCGATGGACGACTGCCGATTGCTGCATGGGGCAAAGGTCTCAGGACAAAGTCGAAAGGTGAGGCTTTAATGTGACTTTGCCCAGCTGCCCCACCCACAGCTCGTACCACGTTACCTGCTGCTGCTTTTTGTTTGTATGTGTGTGTGCGCGTGCGCGCACTCGAGCTCGTGTGTGCGTTCGTGTTGTATGTGTGTGTGTGTGTTTGTGTGCGTGTGTGTTGGAATGTTGAAGTTATTAGTGTAGGGGGCCCTACTTTCTTGAAATTGTAATTCTGTTTTTGGGTGCATGCTTTCCTTCATTGTGCTCAGGACCGTTGCACGTAAGGACTGAGTTAATTTGTAAACGCGAGTCTGCATTTGTATGAATGATCTCAGCAATGCGAAATATCCTGAAGCCTTGAGGCATGAAGTCATGGCATGCAGCTCGTATGTAGAGATTCAAGCAACATGGCTGCTGTCATTAACTGAGGTCACTTGGTTGTATGGCTTTCATAGCTGATGCAAACCAGGTCCTACCTATAATATACGTGCCTGTATGTACGGTATGCTTATTCTCCATATACTCTACACCCTGTGCGTACAGATTTGTCTATCGGTTTCGGCGGCCATGGGTTCAATCGCTGGGGTGGCAACCTGCTTCTGTCTTTCTTATCTTATTAGTGTCTTGGTTTGGTGTTTAGCATTCAAATCAATTCTGCTGACCGTACAGTTAATTAGTTTAAGTGTTTATTTGTGGTTACTTAGCAGTTATTTGTCGGCAGGCAAGCTGGTCGGTGCTCACTTAGTTTGAGCTGTGATGGATAGTTCCCGACATTGTTCAATGTGGTCAGTGCACATTTCCTCAGGTGCCAGCATCAGCCCCTAAGTGCTGCTACCGGTACCAGTCTAAATGTGGGCATTTTGATGACGTTTTCCTGCGACTTTCTCGTGCAGTCTGAGCTTAAGTAAGTAAACCTCGCTCACTTGTGTATAAGACTACTTGCTGAGCAGCTTTGGCTGGATTTTTCCGGCCCCAAAACTTTTTCTTTCAATCGCACCGAGTTTATGTTTCATTTGCTGAGCAAATCCGGATATTATTTTAACCCCTTCGTTATCTCATGCTTTCCTGAATAATCTGGAGACATTGATCTGTTGACTACTCACTGCCGGTTTCTCATTTTCTCAGGAGCTTCGGATGAACGTCGAGCGAGGCGCCATCACCGCAGCTGGCTACTCAACTATCGGCGTCTGAAGGAAAGACCGGCACTGAAGCGGCATGCTCGGCTGCCGCCCGCTGCAGCCGATGCAGCGGGCGGCAGCGGTGCAAACAGCGGCCACGGCGATTCGACGATCTCTGGGTCGAGCTCCGACATTCATCGCCAGCTCGTGGTCGACGAAAGTACTGCTGCCGCTACGAGGCTGCAGCGGACAAAAGAGTCTCTGCACCGTACCGATGAGGCAGCAGTGCATAATCGCAGACTCTTCATCGATGTGAGCTCTTCCATCGGTGCCGCTTCTGCATCTAGCTCGGCTCCTGCGTCCGACGATGTCGTCCCTCGTGCTCACCTTTTCGGGGACATTTCGGTTCAAAAGAGCAGTGCATGGCTGTCACCATCTTTGGCAGACAGCTCATGCCGGTGCTCGGACGATGCAGCAGCTGCTGCTGCTGAGTCGGGGCAGGTAGCGACATCTGCTAGGCCAGAGCTGGAGAGCTGCATGGGCGTCGGCGGCCGAACTACCGAGGCTGTGCCATCGACCCAGGCGTATCACAGGCGTGCTAGTCATGCGTCGTCCAGCGCAATCGCCCCGTCGACCACAAAAGATGAGGCGATCGAGACGGAGAGCTGGGCCGACGAGGAGCTCGAGCGGCTGCGCGCCGAACGCGAGCGAGTCGTGCAGCTGCTCGCTCGAGGAGCTGCCGGAGGCAGCGCCACAGGCGGCAGCGGCGGAGGCGAGCTGCGTCTGTGGCAGGAGATGGCCGAGGCACGGCTCAACTACTCGCTCGGCCAGACCGACACCCTGCTGCAGACGTTCGATGGCGGCGGTCTCGCCGCTTCATCCGCAGCTGCCGCCTCAGCCGTTGCTACCTGGGCACGTGACTCGTACGTGAGAGGCGAGAGTGTAAGTGCTGCTGTTAGCGTATTGTGCACAAGCTTGATTTGTGAGCCACCGAGTCTGCCGGTCTGCTGATTGATTGGCTGGCCAGTTATTAGTCATTTTTTCCTCTGCCGAACCCCTCTCCCTCCCCCCCCCGGCGTGTGCACACCTGTATAGCTCATCATCAGCGTGTGAGACTGCTGTTTTGTTGATTGCCTTGGTGATGAGGTATTGCTCATTCCCGACCATCGCGCTTTCTGCTTGTGCTAGCAGCAAATGCCTAAACTTGATGATTTGATTTGTACCAGAGAGAGCAGGCCGCTGCTGGTAGAGTGCAAGTACGCTCACTTGCTCGGCCGTTTTTCAGCATTGCCGATGCTGAGTGACGATGCCATCGCTTTGCTTACACGAGTCCCTGTAATAACCTCGCAGCCTTATACGGGCTAACTGACTACATGCATTCGATAGCAGGACCAGCGGAGGTCGCGAAGTGCAGCTGCAGCAGCAGCCGCTACCAGCAGTGGGGCAGTCACCGTCAGCAGTGCTTCGGAGCTGCAGCAGACCAAGCGCCAGATCGAGGCTCAGATTCGCCAGCTCGAGCACGAGTCGGAGAGGAGCCGCGCTGAGCGTGCCAAGGCTCGCGCGCGCCTCATGAGCGCGCGCCTTCGGAGGCAAGCCGAGATCGAGATCTTCAAGCTGGAGCGCGAGCGTGAGCTCCAGACGTCTTCACTGCTGGCGCTCGCTCGGCAGCGACATCGGCGCACGTCGTCGGCGTCGAGTCGCAGCAACGATGCCGTTACCTCGGCCGCTGCCTCCGGCCCGTCCGATGCCTCAGGCACCGACGGAGGCGTTGGCAGCCCTCGCATAAATTCGGCTCTCGCCTCTCCGCTTGCCTCGGCATCTCTGCTGTTGCTGTCGCCACCGCCGGCATCGACGTCAGCGATCGCTGCAGCACCGATGCTGACGCCCCGGAGTCACATGCGCCACCTGGCAGACATTCGAAGGAGCTTGCTAACCGAAAGCTCGATGCACTTCGATGGGGCTGCCAGTATTCTTGGCTCGCCACGATCAGCCATCACATCGCCAGCAGCTTGCTCTCGTAAGTCATAAGAAAATTGCTTTCGAGCACGGCACGTGTAGACCTAGTCCAGCCGCATTCTGGCTGTCAGATTCATGCGATGTCTCAGCCAGAGGGCTTCAGGGCGTAATTAGTGGTTGTACTAGTATTGTATAGTGTATTTATCTGTGCTAATTGCCGCTGTCGACACGACTGCAATGTTATCCGCTCCTTGCAGAGCTGAGGCGTAGGTCAGGGCGGTAGCTGCCATGGTGCTAAAGATCGTGGCATTTAATCCATCACTTGCCCTGATCTGCGGACCCCATAGCACCCCACTCATCCTCCCACCATTCCTTGCAGTCCTTCCTTCGACGCCACTTTAGACTCTCCACGACTCGACCTTCTTTTTCTATCTGACGAGTGTCTCTTCTCAGTTACTGGTTGGCTAAAATGATTCGGCACTATTTGAAAGACTTAGGCTTGGTTTTTAACTCAAGAAAGTTGTCGTGCGGCTGCTATCAGCTGACCCCAAGTTAATGCATTAGTCCATACGTGTATTTGCATATTTCGTTTTTGAAAGGCAACGCTGATGACAGCAGCCTCACACACGCAGCTACCCAGGCTCAGCCGGGCAGCCTGCCAGTCTCGAGCGACGGCTCCTCGCAGCATCGGCTCGACCTTAGCACTTCTGCTGCTTCATCGTCGACTCACGGCTCTAGTCTAACGTCTGCGAGAACCTCGACTGCTCGTGATTCGACAGCAGCAGCAGCTTCTGTACTCCGTCGAGGTGCTGCAGCCGTGGCAGCGGCGGCAGCATCCAGTGCATCACAGTACCTAACCATTCGTACACCCCTGACACTTCCGATACTTGATCAATTTACTGGCATTAACCGAAGCAGCAGTGGTCTGCTGCAATTGAGAAGTGCACAGCCATCACCACGATCGTCTGCCGCCACCAATCCTACTGCTGTCAATGTGGTGTTGGAGGGCTTGGTACACTCATCGCATGAAACACCGTCTGAGACATCCATCAAGTTGACATCACTGACAACTTCATCGCACAGATCGCCTAGGGAAGCCAGGTAGGAAGGTTGTAGCAGATATATCAGCAGAGGTAAAAGAAGTGAGAGAGAGAGAGAGAGAGAGCTAGAAAGAGAAGGCAAGAGAAAGAGAGAGAGAGAGAGAGAGAGAGAGAGAGAGAGAGAGAGAGAGAGAGAGAGAGAGAGAGAGAGAGAGAGAGAGAGAGGTGGATGGTGTGCAGTGCAGAGTAGATATATTTGTTTTAAGAGTTTAAACACACTCCAGCCATTAAACACCGGCTGGGACACCCATCAATATACTAGACCAGCTCAACTTAGATAACATAAATTCAAGCTTAGAAAGTAAGTTTTACTCAGCTTTTAGAGCTAATGACTTCACGGAGTCAGCGCAGAAGTGATTGTGTATCGACCTTCTCAACAATGCAGGTTTTGGTAAAGTCTCGTTGCTTGTTTTGCTTGATCTCGTGGCAGCGTTAGATACCATTGATTATCAAGTTATTTTTTTCAAGCACCTCTCATCTCAACTGGGCATCTGTGGCACTGTAGTGCCATGGTTCAGGTCCTACATAAGTTGGAGACTTAAATGCATTGCTGTCAACGGGCAGCAATCATGCGGTGAGCCTCTTTGGTACCGGGGGTACCCCAGGGTTCTGTGCTTGGTCCAGCTATTTTCACAATTTAAAATTTTCCAGGTGTTCTGAAAGATACAACGTTGAAGTTGGTTCGTGTTTGCTTAGAGAAGCTATATCTAGCTTAGTATGCAGCTCAAGTAGAGACATTCGTTGTTGTGCATCTCCTTTCACTGTGCGTTGCTGCCTGCTTTTTTAGATGGTCCGAAGTGGCACTTGCTAGCAGTGGCATGCCAGCACGTGCGAGTTATGACCAGCAGAAGCAACTTGGCAGCATTAGCCATCGGTGGGCAGAAGCTGGCACTGCTGGAGCTGCACTTCGAACAAGTGAAGACATTGAGCGGGAGATTGACGAGAAAATCGAGGACTTGCGTAGAAACTTTGACACCGATTCGGTGCAGCTCCAGAGTGCTAACGACAGGTACTTACCCATTCAAGCATAAATACACTCCCACCTCTATTTTAGGAAATAAAAAGAGGAATTAATATTGCTGATTGGCTGTCATTGTTGGTCTGTGAGCATGCCTTGCTAGACCTTTTGCACATCAGGACTGGGGTGGTTCGTGGGATCATTAGCTAAGGATTATGGGATTAACTCGTTTGTTGGAATAGAGATAGTATCGTTTGATAGCCTAGCTGTAAGTCGATCTTCCGACCTAGCTCTTCTCCTCATACTGTCACAACCGAGGCTTACTTATGGCAACCCGGCTAACAGTCTTATGCTTGGCTGCAACGGCCTTTAAGAGACTGGCTCACGAAGTTAAAAATAATTGGAACGATAAGGGGGTAAAATGGGTAGATGCTGAGCTAGTTTCCGAAGGATCAAGGAAAGACGTGTTTGCTGGTTCAGCAGGTCACCATTATACAGTTTCTCGAGAATTGGACATAGGACTGTTTCTCGAGAATTGGCTCTTCCCTGCAGACTCTTCAACTGCCACAGCAACTGTATCATGCAAAACAAAGCCTTGTTGGTAGTGGGATGACTGCCAAGTAAGTGGAAATTAAGACCACCAGCTGCAGTCATGTCATGCAGTGATAAGAAATTATGCAATGGTCGTGTGGCGCTCGGGAAGCTTGCTACAAACTCAATACAACAGTCGAGTGTAGTTCTTTTTGAGGCAAGTTTTCACCGCTTCACAAAACGCACCTCGATCCTGGGAAGTTGCAACAAGTCAAGACGATTTCGACCCCGGGTTTCAATCGGTCTGCGAAAACATGGCAGATATTAAGATAGTGTGGAACCGGTGCATGGCTGAATTTGATTAGGCATAGGCAGAAAATGTAAAGTAGTTGTGCTCTGAGGGCACGAGCCTGTCGATTTCCATGCAAAAGTAATGTCCTTGCATCCAGTGCTCAAATATGTTGAGCGAGACTTTATTTATAGGCTGAGTGGCATTAGCGGTCAGTTAGCCGTCTAACGATACCCGGCTCGTGCCCTGATCTGATTCACTTGAGTCTTTGCAACTTAAATTTCCAGTTTAGACATGTGAGCTCAGTATTTTTCAAATTAATCCAGTAATTGTATGAACTTTAATGCTTGCCCTTCTAATTGAAAAGCTGTATACAGTCGTGGGGCGTTGCAGACCTCTCTTGATTCGCTTTCCAGTTTCTGGTCGCATGCCTGGTTGCTCGATAGATCTCGATATCATTGACTCGTTGCCGGGGCTGTTATCGACATCTTTGTCGTCGTCGTCAGCACCATCATCGCCATAATCATCATCGCTCTCATCATCATCGCTCTCATCATCATCGCTCTCATCACAGCCGGCCTAAGTGCATTGTTTTCTTGTGTCTAACCAGCAGCTTAGGCACCCTTCAATAAGCCGCTGGTGCTGCAGCCACAGTTTCAGGGCATTTTTCATTGCAGCTATTGACAGAATACCTTGTGGCAGTTTCCATCGGAGGAATACAATGTAAGAGAATTTCCCAAGAGTGCAGCAGCTAGTTTTCACTTGCTGGAAGCAGATAATTTATGCACTGCTCACTTACCCAAATGTGGTTGCTCACTCTTGACTTGTAGCTGAAATGACTCTGCTCTATTCACTCATTCACTCTCACATGTGTAATCTCTCTCTTTTCTCCCTCATCCTTCCCGTGTCCATTCTCTCTTTCCTCTTCTCTCTCTGCCTGTCTTTTGCTGTCTTGATGTCTCTACATCTTGCTGTCTCAGTGCTTTTTTCAACCCGATTCTTCGTATTCTGCTCTTAGTTCAATGTCAAAATGCCACTGATGCTTTGACAGACAGAATAACATAATTTGCAATGAGTAGTCTGCAAGCTGTAACATGCTTGCAACACCACTAACAAGCACGGCAGTGTGAACCCCGTGCATGCTCTTTGTAGGTACATCTAGTTGCTGTACGAGGGGAGCTGCCTAGATGTCTGTTGTCGTCCCTAGCAGCCATGTTCAAGTGCTGACACGTAGTCATAAATTTTGCAAGATTCACCTTGCATCTGCCATTTCGTGTGTGCGCCATTCGCTCTGTGCCAAAACTGATAGAATCGGGGATCTCAGTATGTTGCCTTAACATATGCATTTCGTTTGGCTAACCAGATATCTAGGTGCATTCACAATGCACGAGTGTATTCCCCTCACAGGCCAAATCTATAGGAAACTCACTGCTCAGCTGTGTTATGTAGCATTGTTTTAATTCCAGGGTACGTCTGTGGCCGAAAGCCAGACGGTGAACGTACAGGCAACTTGAGGAGTGATTGCCCTACATTGGCAACCCATGACAAATGTGAGGTCGGCACAAGGGTTGTGTTTGTATGGGCAGCTAACCAGTCGTGCCATCCAAGATAACGAGAAAAGGGACGTTAGATCTCTTATCTCCGACTATTTGCAGCAGCTTTACTTACTGTGGTGCTAGCAAGGCATACAACAGAAGGGAAAATTCATCTCTTTTCTCTCTCGCTCCTCTCCCACTCGATCTATCATTGTTTGTGTGTGTGCATTTGCGTATATCTCTCCCTCCCCCTCTCTCTCTCGCCTTTGGAACTAAGCGCACGGTAGACCGGTGATTTTAGTTTCTCAGTGAGAGCAAGGATGCTAGTTCATGCCGTGTGGCAGTGCTGCCAGTTGCTGCGCTGTTAAATTGATGTTTTGCAGATGCAAGTTAGAAAGTCCATTGTAGTTGCAGTTTGGATCGTATGTGAATACGTTCACCTCTTGTTTTTTCACGAGAGTCTGTTTGTCCGTTTTTATTATGTAGTGTGAGCACTTAGCATGGTCTGCACTTTGATGTGCTGCAGCCAGCATTAGGCAACTGGAGCCACTTGCTGGTAGACCAGAGTGCCACACTGTACCGTGGCTCCCTGAGCAGTGTGGCTGCACTCGAGTGCTTCAGCTATGCCAAATAAACGGCTCACTTACGTGTTGCTTGTTCTTACTGTTCGCCAGCCTGGAGGCGATCACCAACGATCAGTAATTGATCCATTTGCATTGCACTGTCCTTCCCAGCTTAGACTGTCACCAATGTCCTCCATGGATGGCCACATCAGCCTTGAAGCCGCTATGCTTTTTTCCAGCGACTGCCTCGTTTGCTGGGTGGATTATCTATACCGGATGTCGTCTTGCTACCCTTGCAGTATGTCTGGAGCGTGCTGCCATTCGGCCAGCAGCACCAAGCAATAAAAATTATTCCCAAGCTCAGCATACCTCCTCAGTGGATCTTCCAACTTGGTTGCTTCTTTATTGAGCTTAAAAAGTGTGTCAAGCTCACAGGAAGCCAGTGGCTTGGAGATCAAAATTGAAGGCTAGCAACTGTTTGGTGTAAACAAAATGGTAAAAAGTGCTAGCTGATTTAACTGCCTTTTTTGTATAGCGGCAGAAGAACCTTTACGGCTATCGCCACTGCTTGCAGCGGCAATAAAGAATCACCCACCACATTTTCGAACCCTTGACCTCGGGACCGACGTCGTGAAAATCACGTGTGGTGTTTGGTATCACATTGACTAGGAGCAGGTGAGCAGTGACTGTGAGGCTATCGAGACCGAGGGTGGCAACTTGGATTGATATCGTACTTGATAAGCAGGCTCATACCGATGACCTTGGCAGGACACTGAGCTTATGCCTACCGTTATGCAGTAAAAACCTGACCCAATAGTTGTAATAATAGTAATAATAATAATAATAATGATAGTTAAGTGGTCGTTGTACCTGCTGACTGTACTATGAAGAATTGTGGGATTGTTAGTAACAAAGTTGAAGCACCCGATTATGTATATTCGCTAGGAATTACCGGTCTTCCTTCATTGAAAGGATTTTTAATGATTTATAACATTTCTTAGCAATATTTGACAGTTGACCACTAGATTCTTTTGGGGTGACCAGCGAGAGGTCTCGAGGAGATAAAATGGCTCTCGGTCATGTGGGGATCCCTTAAGCTTAAAGCATTGGTACCTCAGATTTAAGTCCTATGGTATTTTTCTTTTCACTATCCACTCTCCCTCTGGCTGATATCATCGCCAAACATAGACCTGGCTTTCATTTCTACACCGATGGCACCTCAGCTCCAGCTAGCCTTGGGCTCTTCTAAGCCTTACTTACCATCCAGCTCATTCAATTCCTTTGCAGCCGGCTAGGCTGTGAGTGGGCTATAGAAAACTCTCCAGCGTAATATCCAATTAGTCCGTGCGGGGACAGATGCATTACATCGACGACATTCGCTCTTCGATGGCCACAAACGAGTCTCATCGGGACAAAGGGAAAGTCTCTAGCATAAGCTAAAGACTTTCCCTTTGTCCCGGCGAGACTCTCGGGTGGTTTTCGTGCTTACCCGCGCAAGATTCGGTGGAAGTTACAAGCCACGGCTGCTGCTAGCCAGCGCCCTAGTGTGATCCTTGTGCGCTTTTGCATGCTCGTCTAAGCACGCTGCCTCGCTTGTCTTGTTACTCTTGATTATCGCTTTCCTAGCAGCGAGTTTTAAACGACTCGATCCATATTTGGTTCTCTTAGGGTACGATACCATCATTAAACCTATGTTATTGTATTTAAAAACCGTTGGAAGTAGCGTTCCTAGCGCTCTTTTGGTCCCTTGCGCCTGCTGAGCGGCTGACGCCCAAACTGGGTAGCCCACATGCGAGGTCGCAGTAGATACGCAATACTCGGAGCGAAGAAGCAACGACCGTGCGCCCGTTGAGTCCTAAGATGAGAATGTGTACAGCTTTCACACCCACATTCACACTCTTTTGTCCTCGATCCGTGGCGAGCCTAAAAGGACATACATATCCTCATGTAAATCTACTTGGTGTTGTGGAGAGACATAAGCTGATGCAGCAGGCACTCGACGCATCCTATACCACAAACGCCGCTCCCACGGCTAGAAACTTACAAATTCAAACCGATTCATGGAACGAGCAGCTCCAACGGCCTTTAGTTTTTAGAGCATTCGCTGACGCTTCTCGCGCAGGGCGCGGTCGTCCAGCCAACAGCTTCCTGCACCGAATAACTAGGTTGACGCGCCCACGAGTCACTACGTCACGAGGAGGCGCCCTTACGCCTTCCCTGAGGCCTACCTCCATATCAATTATAAGCAATTGAAGAGCTGCTCAGTTGCTCAGCTGCTCAGTAAATAAATAAATTTATGACATGATATGATTACTAAACGCGATGAGTACAGGGCTTATAAAAGTTGAATCTCAGACTAAGGCCGGTTCCTCCCTCGGCGATTAGAGTTATCTTTCCCCCTCAAGACACCTTTCTATTAATATATTCCGGCTCTTACATCTGAGAATCAGTTTTAAAAGAATATATAATATTATTATGCTTTTATATTTGCTGCTTTGTTGCTCTAATGGATCAAGTTGTTTCGAAATTGCTCCTGCAGATTGGGGTTTCCCCATTCTATCCCCAAGATGCCGGACCTCATCTTTGTGGGCTGCCCGGTCCTCGTTGTTTTCTCCGTGTTCTCTATGAGTCACACGAGGCTTGCCAAAAAGTGCGAAAGGTAGGCGCTGTACGAGCACAGCTCTCACTCAGCTGTCGCCGTTGACGGACTGCCTAGGGGTATGTGCCCAGCACGCTGTTAGCCTGTATGAGCTGTTCGGTCGCTGCCGTATATAGGCGCCGGCCTTTCTCAGATAGGACTGTTGCTCAATTATTCAGTGAAATCTCGAGGAAAATAATGGATACTCTTATTAGATGCTTCTTGTGATATTTTTCGCGGCCTTTTTTAGTGGCTAGCACGTTCTGTCGTGCAACTAGACTCACGGGCTCAGAACAGATGCTGTTTCACGGCCGACACAACTTCTAAAAATAATGCTTCAAAAGCACCTTCAGAAGGGAAGGAGCTGACGATTTAAAATTGCTGAGCTCTGAATTCTGAATCCGATTGTTTTAGACCTCAATTGAATAGAGAAGAACGTCTCATGGAAAATTGTCAACTAAATTCTCGATGTAGTCAAATGAGTTAATGCACTTTGGGGCCAGCTCCATAATAACAGTGGATGGAGGAACACGAATGGAAGAGGACAAGGAATTTCCCATGATTTCTTTGCTGCCGGCAGAATCTCGAGCCTCCAACAGCTGCGCGTTGGCCGCCGCCGCTGCTGCTGCTGCTGCTGCTGCTGCTGCTGCTGCTGCTGCTGCTGCCGCCGCCGCCGCCGCCGCCGCCGCCGCCGCTGCTGCTGCTGCCGCTGCTGCTGCCCCTACTCTACACGCCTCCACCGGCTGCAGATAGCGTGCCCCTCCCCGCTGCTGGCGGCTCTACCCTCAGCTACTGCTTGTTTGGGGATGCTTCGGCGTGGCTCCATTAGTGGCCCACCGTAGCCGGCTGCCATTTTAAGCATCCTCCCTTTGGAAATCGTTCAGGCCTCGACCAGCTGCGGAAGCCAAGGAGTTCTCTCGTATGATCACCCGGAAGTGAGCCGCACCGCTCATGCAGCTTGACTCCTCGCACTCCGAGCAATACCATTGTACCATTAGGTAGCCATAGAAAGCTGTGGCTGAGGACTGGGTTTAGGTAGTCGCAAATTTTAATGTCACGTCTGGTGTCCTAAAGTGATGCCACGGGCATATAATGTACACTCTAGCGAGTCGTGGCAGAACCAAGGATTTTCATCTGGGGAAGCGAGGACTGCGAAATTTCTATGCAGAGGCTGCAAAAGAGCAAGACATTCATTTAGGCGGGGCTAGATCCGAAACTGATGAAACATTATGGCAAAAAATCATTGTGTACATTCTACACGAACTCGGCGGTTGCTTGTCGAGTGGAATAAGGACGTAATTTCGTCGTTGGTGGCAGTCGTACAGCGTATGAATAGGGGCGGGGCTTACCCGCTGTAGAGGGGCAAATGGTCCACTGCCGCCTGGCTGGCGGCTCTACTGTCGACATACGAAGCTTTTCTGCCAGTCAATAGAAATGCTTAGGAACGTCCTTAACCCTAGTGACAGCTAAACGTCGTTTTACTTTTGTGGACGATTCAGTGTGAAAGGCGCTGCATATTTTGCAGCTGGGTTTTTGCTAAAGGCATCGTGTGCCAGTGGGTCCGAGGCGTGCCTCCTGAGGCGCACTGCAAAATGTCTGATCATTGCTCTCTTCTGACATTGATCATCAGACGTTGATCTGGTCACGTGTGTGGACTCGTGCGTTTCAGGGTTCTCTAGAAGGCAACCGGTTCCCATGGCGGCATTGTGCCTGCCGCCAGGAGTCGTCCGCCCTGTGCCTGATGACGACGATTCAACACTGCAGCAGCAGCAGCAGCTGCTGCAGTGTTGCTGCTGCGGACAGCTGCTGCACGAGCCGCTGCTCCTCGACTGTCTGCACGACTGCTGCAGGAAGTGTGCGGTAAGCATCGGCGGAGGCGGCGGACGACCTGCGGCCAAGGGCGCCTTCAGCACCACTGATGGCGACGAAGCTTTGCCGCCGCCACGAGGCGTCTGTCCGGTGTGCAAAGAAGCAGTGGACGTGACGCGCTCTCGCCTTGACCTGTTCATCGCCTCGCGACTGCACGCTCTCGCCCTGAGTGGCGGCGGCCGGGCGGCGGCCGAGTGCGACTCGTGCGCAGCAGACAACAAGGTGGGCCAGGTAGCGCAGCACCGGTGCGACACGTGCACCAGTTCGCTGTGCGGCGAGTGTCTGCTGTGGCACAACAAGTTTTACAAGCGGCACTCAGTCGTCGCTCTGGAGGCCGGCTCGCCGGCCAAACAGCAGCACTCTCTGGTGACGACTGCCTCCGCAGCCGGCAGTGCCTCGTGGCAGGTGGCCTTGTGCGAGCAGCACCGCGGCGCCAGGCTGGACTTCTTCTGCTTCTCGTGTCAGCTGCTCCAGTGTCCCGACTGCAGTAAGGCTTGCATCGAAGCGAGGCACGACATCACGGCCGTCGAGGGGCCGCGTGCCGACGGCCATGTGGCGCAGCTTCGCGCGTCGATCAGCGCAGCCCTGGCGGCGGTAGCCGACAAGCTGGCCACTGTCAGGAGCCGTGTCGAAGCAGTAGCAGCAGCTGCTGCTGATGGTGCTAGCTTCGGCAGTGGCGATGCGCTGAGCCGGCTCGAGGCCGACCGGAAGCGAGACCTGAATCGCCTGCAGTGCAACAAGAACGCCATCGCCGAGGCCGTGCAGCGGGCGTATGAGCGAGCCGGGGAGAAGTTGCGTTTGTGCTACATAGATGCCTCAGCCGAGGCGGAGGCAAAGCGGCAACGCGACGAGACGCTGGCCGGCGTGCTGCGCTACGGTCTGCTGTACAGTCGAGCGCTGCTGGACGGAGCGGACAAAGCCAGCCTGCTGCACCAACGCAAGCCACTGCTTGCGCGCCTGCAGGCACTCGCCAAGCGTGTGCAAGCAGGCGGTGGCGACGAGGCCCAAGTAGCGAGATGCGAGACACTCGTGTCGCAGCAGCCCGCCGACATGGAAATTGTCATCCGGCAGTGGATCGGGCTTAGCACCGTATCCGACGGCACGGCCGCAGATGAATGCGCTCACCCGCCCCCTCCGCAGCAGCAGCAGCCGTCGGCTGCAGCTGCTGCAGTGAGCACGGTCGCGAATGCCGGAGGCCGGCGCTCCTCGTCGTCCGCTCCGGGCGATGATGAAGAAGGTGCAAAAAGTACTTGTATGCTTCCATCGGCAGGCGCAGCAGCTGCTGGCGACGCGCCTGGAGCGGACCCGTGCAGCGTGCAGCCGCCGCCGGGCTCGAGGTCGCCGGGGTTCTCGCTGCTCGCCGAACGAGTCACATCGATCGCCAGCACGGCCGAGAGACGCAGCTCATCATCGGCAGCACCGCTGTCTGCCGATGATGAGGATGCGGACGAGGGCGGTGCTGACACTGGCCAAGTCCGCAACGAGGCTGGGCCAGCCTCGTTGCAAGGACCAGCGGCAGCGCGCGACGACGCCGACAGCTGCGCCTCGGCTCGTGCAGACGGCTACTCGGACGGCAGGAAAGACAGGTCGTTGCCGAGTGGCCTTGACACTTGGCCATCGGCAGAAGACGGTGCGACAACGAACGGGGCGCTTCGTGACGATGGAGAGGTCCCATGCGCCTGGTCCCAGCAGCGCGGGCGCTGTGGTGCTGCCACGGAGCTTCTGGGTGAGCTCTCGGGGCAAAGAGGTGAGCCCGAGCTGTCGCCTGTCGCCGGTGTAAGCAGCAGCAGCCGAGGTGAAAGCAGGGCTGGCCTCACTGATGAGCCAGGCCAGCATGCCTCTACCGGCACTCAAGTGCCTGCGGGATCAGCCGCCGCTGGGCACGCGCTGCTGTCAGGGGTGGCGGATGGTAGGAGCAACATCCGGCCTCAAACCATATCAAGTGCCGGCAGCAGCACGCCTCACGTCGGACTGGTTAGCTCCTCTGCCTCGACGGTCGGGGCAACGGCCAACCAATCAGCTGCCTCGACCGGGTCGAGCGATCCGTGGTGGCAGCAGCCTCGCATTTCTTCATCGTCGGCTGTCTCCATGCCAAATGGCTGTGCAGCGCAGACAGAAGCGAACGACATCCAATCACGTGGCCAATCGCAATCGGAGCCTCGAGCAGCAGCAGCAGCCGATGCACGCCACGGCGCGCCATCGGAGGTTCGCAAGGGCAGTGGGCTGCCTACGACAGCTTCAGCTGCCAATGCTGGCGGAGACTCCGATGGACCGCCACCACTGGAGAGCAACTCGGACGACTCGGGAAGCTCTGACATCGAAGGTACGAGAGCATCAAGCTGGCTAGCGCTCAGCAGAGTGCGAGGAGTCTGCGCCCACTCGGTCAAGCTTTGCCGACATGCTTGGCATTTACCATTTTAACAGTTTAGATAGCAAAATTCTTGTCTGGCTCTGTCTTAGACAGATTCTTCAGCTTTTGTTGTCCGGCCACGCGACGCAATCAGTGTGGCTGCCGAACTTTCTGGCTTCAGTGCTTGTGATAAAAAAAAAATGTATTAACTAGGCCGATACAACGTAACCGAGTAGGTGGCCAGCCGTTCTGGCCACAGGCGTTTCAGTCAAGCTCTCGGAAGTTTCACATTTTATCTCGCTCCGGTGGCAACGGCTGTGACACGACGGCTCTGCGCTAAGGCACTGGGCCGTGATCGCCCAGGAGGTAAGGTGATCGCTCTTCACAACTGAGGTCTTGGGTTCGAATCCTGCAGTCGAGCGATCTTTTATTGCCAACTGCAATCGGTGGTGATAGCCGATAAGGCTCTTCTGCCGTTATACAAATGAGGCGGTTAAATCAGCTAAGATTTTTTAAGGCTTGAGCTTAAGGCGGTTAAATCAGCTAAGATTTTTTAAGGCTTGAGCTTAAGTATACTTATGTAAAGTTGCGTGCAGGATGAAATTTGAAGTAAATGGATATTGTAAATGATTTTGGTATATTGAAATGTAGCTCCGAAGTGAGGAATGAAGGCTGTGAGTGTACTATACAAAGCTCTCCTGCTTAACACCCACATAGTCTATGTGCCATTGTGGAGTTACAGCTGGAGATACATTACATTACACGTAGTCTGCTTGTGCAAGAAGAACACGAGTGGCATGTTTGACTGCGTATGCATGCTGACACTGTGCATGCTGCCACTAACCATATTTGCATGCTGACCCGATGTGTGTCACTACTAACCATGCTAGGCTTGTTGACATTGAGCATGCTACCACTAAACTTTCGACCATGCTTCCTTTGCAGCATATGTAAAGTGCCTAGATAGAAAGACGTTCAGTTCCCTGAGGGTGCTACACAAATTTATCATTACTATTATGAACACGTCTCTGCGGTGGTTTATGTGATGTCTTGCCTGAGTCACGAGGCTTTCAGCTCACAGCCGAAGTTGGATGCTATCCGTTGCTGTTCACTTGGGCGATTTACCCGAGCGATCTGTTTCATCTGCTGCTGCCGCCACCGCCGCTAGACTGCATGCTGCTGCTCTCGGCATGCCTCGTTCTCATATCGCAGTGCCCGAATCGCAGTGCCACCTGCATGGCACGACATCACATGACACGACATTTAAAAAGAAGCTTAAAGCACACCTGCTTAATTCAGCATTTAGTGGGTCTTTGTCATTCGTACATTTGTGTGCTTGTGCCTGCTGACACTGAGCCTGCTGCTACTAACCACATCAACATGTTGACCCTGTGCATGTCACATTAAAAGTTGTTATGCTTGATGATGTTGCTCGTATTACCACTAATCATTTGGTCATGCTTTCTGTACAGCATCTGTAAAGTGCCTAGAAAGAGATTCAGTTCTTCGAGACACTATACAAATGTGTTTTATTATTATTATTATTATGCCTGCCTGCTGCAGGTGCCGACCGCCAGCCTCCTGAGGCAGACGACACGATCGGCGAGGCTATGACATACGACAATTTCATTGACGAAGAAAGCCAGCAGAACGCGACAGATGGCGACACCAGCGCGAGCCACAGCCTCCTGGACGAAAGAAGCAGTGGTGGCAGCAGTGACGTCAGAGGCAGCCATGAGCCGGCGGCGGCAGCTCACGGCAGCCAGACAGCAAAGGCAAGAGCTGGCAACTCGACGGTCCGTGAGTCGAAGCCGCCGCCCAGTGACGACAGAGAGGCAGACGCTTCTGCAGCGTTCGGGTTCGAGCTGGTCAACGACATTCCCAGCAGCAGTGGCGGCGGCAGCTCCACCAGAGGCGGAGCTAGTGCCCTGGTCAGTCGAAGCCGCAGCGACGCCGATGCTGAGCAAAGTGTGCCCCTCTTCAGCGGTTCCCGCATCGGCTTCAAGCTGTCGTGCGACTGCGTGGACGTGGCTTACACGGCCGAGGGCGGCCTGCTGCTTGCCGCCGGCTTCGAGGGTCTGCTGGAGCTGGACGCCTCGAGCGGCAAGGTGCTCAGCGAGTGGCTCCCGCCCTACGTCGGCTCGTGGCTCGGCTCGGTGCAGCCGCTCGAAGACGGTCGCGTCGCCGTCGGCATGCCGACGTCGCCATACCTCACCGTGCTGCGCCGTCACGACGCAGTCGCGACGGCCTGGGCCTTGGACCAGACGATCGCCCTGCACTCGCAGTGCATTTGGCGCCTGGCCACGCGCGGCAGCACGATCGCAGCCGCGTGCACCGCCGGCCAGGTGGCGCTCGCCGGCTCGCCGCCGGGTCGCAGCGGCCCGGGTCGCCGGCTGCTCGTCGTATCGGCGGTCGGCGGCATCGAGCTCAGCCTCGAGCTGCTCTACCCAGTCTGGGGCGTGGCGCTCGGCGAGCGCGTCGTCGTCGCGCTGAGCGCAGGCCCGCAGCCGATGAGCGGCGCCGGCCCAGGCCACGAGACGTATCTGATCGACGCCTACGGACGAGACGACGGCGAGCTGTGCTGGCGGCACGGCAGCGCCGAGCGAGTCGCCGGCGCCTGCATGTCCGCCAGCGGTGGCCTGCTGTACGTGTCGCTGCCCGACAGCCGCCGCGTGATGGCCATGAGTGTGGACGGCGGGCATCCGCTGCGCGACGTGCTCGGCTCGACCAACCACTGGCTGGACTCGGCGCCCGCCTGGCTGTCGCTGCTCGAGAAGCCGGCGTCCGGCGGCAATAGCAAGGGCAGCCGCCAGCGAGGCGGTGGCACCAAGAGTCGTGGCTCGATGGCTGTGCTCATGTCCGACAGGCGAGGACTCAGGCTGTATCCTTTCAGCGACTGAGGCTCGCCTGTCTGCTGCGAACCGCAGAGGACAGCTGCTGCTGCTTCGCGAGGTGAGATGGTCCGCCGCTGCCTCGTTGGCTGTCGAACGGACGAAGGCCAATCGGAGCTCTCTGGCGACAAGAGGAACGAACAGCGTCGGTGCCGGCACAGCACTCCTGCATCGCCGTTGACAGACAGTGGCTTGAGCAGCCATTGTTTGTGTATGCTGGGCTTGCTTTGTGGATCCTGTCCAGTGCAAGCCGGGCCGTCCCGAGCAGAATGAGGCGTCGTTAAGCTGTGCTTTGCGCCATGCGTTACTTTTGTAAGGTGACGATAGAGGTAGTCGAACGTGAGTGAAGACTCTCCTCATGCAATCGTTTGCTCCCGCAAAGCGATTGGATGGCCAAAGAGAGCCCAGCTTGTGTTCAAAGCCGTCACAGGCTGAGGATCTGTACCTGTTTCTGTTGGTTTATTCTACAGATTTTTGTTGGTTTTTCATCTAAGCACTCATCCTAGCCAACAATGTATCCAGGCGGAAGGCACACGATGATTCCATTGATTTCATTCAAAGACGTCAGTGCCAATGATCGAAAGGTTGCACATGACGATGATAAATTAATTACTGATGATGCTAGGGTCGGCAACTTATTTGCTGGCTAACTTGCATTCGCTAGTGATATCCAGTTCTAGTCAGAGCAAGGTCGTCCGATCCTTGCCTTGGAACTCCTGTGTAGCTGATTCTGTCGAATTATTAGACAGATTTTTTGAAGCATTACTATGTGTCAGTCCGTCAAAATGACTGCATAAGAGGAGTCTGAAAGAACACTTAGCCGGCTAAAGTCTCACTTTTATCAGTGATTTGAGTGTAATATTGCTCGTGAATATTCAGACATCAGCCAAAATTATTAAGTATCATGACACGAACGTTTCCCTGGGTTTTGCATCTGGAAATGTAATACAGTGGTGTCCTTGCCCGAAAACAAGTTCATGAAGGTATATTACCTAAATGTCTTCTTGCTATTTATGGTTGGTCATTTCCAGAGCCACAGTCACGAGATTGAGTGAACACTTGCTTCAAATGGCTCATGAGTAATCCCCAGTTGAAACGCCTCTTAAAGATAAAGGCTAGTTTATCCAACTGCCTCATTTCCTGCAGCTTCATTTACATGGCGACAGAAGATCCTTGGAAGATACCATTCTGCCGCCGCCGAGAGCAGGCAATAAAGGCTGCATGACTCAAACCCGTGACTTAAGCTGTGAGGAGGGAACACTCCATGGCCGGAGCAAAGAAGAGACGGCGAGTACGAGAGGGAGAGGGATCGAGGCCGTCGAACAGGCTGGAAGGAGGTGGCTGCAGCACTAGTGGGCGTCGCACGACTCAGCTGACCCTTTGCAATTAAATCTCGGTCGGTTATCAGAGGATACCGACCAATTGCCGTTACTAATGAGCTGACAGGACGCGAGCACAGGTCGGACAGTGTGGTGAGAGTCGGGCTGGGACAGAACAACATTGCCGGGAAGGGGGGTGCCACGCCCACACTGAGTGCAGACAGGTCCAAGGACTGCGACTGCACAACTCGATGACAGGCTAACAACAGTACATCCATCGCAAAGTTACGTTGCACTAGTTTCTTTCTTATCGTCGCGTTCTCGTGTTGCCCTGGCCTTGACCAGGTGTTGCCCCTCGACAGCAATCGGTGGAGGTTAACAGTGGTGGCATTCAAGCTCCAAGACCGTCACTAGCTTTTCCATACTTTCCTTAAGAAAATGCCTCCCGAGCGTATGAATGCTATGGTGCGACAATCCGTAAGCAGACATCTAGCGAAGTAAAAGTATAGTCTCTGCAATAGGCACCCAATTAAACTTCCAATTCCAATAACGACCCACGGCTAAACTATCATATCTGAACCTACACAGTTGGGCAGGTTACGATTGGTAGAGTTCCAGTCTTTCCTTCTTCCTGCTGATCACGTAGTGCACGGCCGGTTCGGCTACTCAAAACGGGCCAGTGCTGTACAATCCGCAAAGAGCGGCAGAGTACAACTCAGGGCCGGTAAAAGCCCGTCAATGGCGAAGGGGTCAAGGCCAACAGACCGGCTGGGATTCCCCATGCGACCCTCCGGGAGCCGGACATTTTCTCGTATCCATACCGATAGGCTACGCTCGCTAAATGAAATCTACTTCGAAACGGACTTGCATAGGTAATTATGGTCGCCCGCTGACTTTTCCAGCTCGCAGAGTCTGTGCATCGTGGTGCTGACCAGGTCCAGATTTTCTGCCTAACGAAAAGTGACTGTAATTTGGCCAGTAGCAGTGAGGTGTTCTAGGGTTTAGGGTTTCGGGTTTAGGGTTTAGGGTTGAAAAGTAGCGGCAACTAAAGATCGTGACGCTACTTTACTGCCCCGGTGGCTTATGCTGCATGCGTGCGCTTTGTTGTCTTGAGCTCTGACCCGGTCTACCCCCCACGGTTGCCTCATGTCTCTACCTTCTTAGTTGCTAAAAGTTGCCAGTATTCCCAACGCAAAGTTTTCTTCTAATAGGTGATGATTTTTACTACCGTCACTGGGATTTTAGGTGTCGTCTTTGACAACTGTTTAAATTTCGAAATTTTTATTAGGATGACAGCTTTCACATCTAGCTATCACGTGCGATCCCTATCCAAGATTAGATACTGTTTTCCAAAGTAGCTTGCAATAGTTTTAGATAGCTCCTTGGTTTTGTCCGGGCTTGATTATTGTAATTCCACTTTGGCTGGTCTACCGAAAAAACCACTAGGCCGCTGCAGCCGGTGATGAATATGTTTGCCCATGTGTCTGTTTGGTTAAAGGAGGTTCGATAGCTTCCGTTTGATCGATGGATTCACATATTTAAAGTTCGTAAGCTGACATGCATTTCTGCAACGGCTTGGATCATTCGTACCTAGCTAAACTGACACACCAGTTTCTGCCGCCTCGTGCCCTCAGGTCCTCTATAGAGAACAAATTAGGTGTTCCGTTCCTATGCTTAAACAACGTTGGCGACAGACGATTTTGTTCTGCATGTGTTAGACTGTGGAACCCACTTCAACAACTCTTATGCTACTACATCCGCTCTCCTGCTGCCGACGGTGGCAAATCCTTTCCAGCCGCCACGATCTGCTACTTCCTTGCTACTCACTACCTCAACTGCTCTCCGGACTCAGCTATGCTTCACAGTTTCTCTTTGTTGTGTGAGATGAAGTCTGTTGGTTTCCGAATGCGTGCCGAAAGCTGCTCAGGGTTTGACCGTGGCATAGAAAACTCTCCTGCGCAACACCCACATAGTTTTTGGGGCTTTACACGGAGTTACTATTTGAGGTACATTAAATTACCATAAATAAATTTAGCTTCGCTCATAAGCTTTCTTATTGGGGCTATTTCATAAATGGTCTCCAATGGTAAATCAGTGACCAAGCCTAAAATTTGTAATCGCCAGCTGTTACAATCTAAAGGTTTGGGTGATCATTATTGCTGCTGTAGTCTGCGACCTTCGGCCTGTGTGTATTGGTGCTCTTAATGTACGACTCGCTGACTCGCTGTCTCGAAGTACCAGCTTCACTCACCGGTAGTTAGTTCGCCTGCTGTATGTCGAGTTAATTTTGCGTTTATGTCCAGATATCGCTGTGGGAGTTTATACACAATGGCTACAACTTCACCTTACAGATTACTCCAGCCGAACCATTGACTTTGTCTTTCGAGTTTTGCAATGAGAAGGGTCACCTGTGGAGTCCCTCAAGGGTCTGTACTCGGTCCCTTGCTGTTCTCCATTTATACACAACCTCTGGGAAAAGTGATTAAGGCCCATGGAATAGGATATCACTTCTATGCTGACGATACTCAGTTGTATTTGTCATTCAAACCGTCGGAATCTGCTGCAGCAACTGAGAAACTGAATGCATGCCTTGCCGATATTCGACCCTGGATGTCGAAAAAATTCCTGAAATTAAATGATGATAAAACCGAACTGCTGCTCATAGGACACCCTAAGCGTGTGGCTGGATTAAAAGGCTTTGCTGTTCTAATAGGTGATGCTATTGTGCGACCTTCACTACGTGCTCGTAATCTAGGTGTCGTGTTCGACAGCTGCCTCAATTTCAAAAGCTTCATTCAGAAGACTGCCTCTACAGCTAGCCATCACATCCGATCCCTATCCATGATTAGAAGCTGTCTCCCACAGTGGCTTGTAAAAAATTTAACTAGCTCTTTAGTTCTGTCTCGGCTTGATTATTGTAATTCCCTTTTGGCTGGGCTGCCAAAGAAAGCTATTATGCCACTACAGCGGACTATGAATATGGCTGCCAGGCTGGTCTTCAAGTCCCAGCGGTTTGAGCACGTGTCACCTCTGCTGAAAGAGCTAGGATGGTTGCCGGTTGAGCAAAGGATATAGAGAAAAGTTCTTACGCTGACCCACAAGGCCCACCACGGCTTGGCTCCTTCGTACCTAGCTGAACTGCTGCATCAGTTTCAGCCTGTTCGCACCCTCAGGTCCTGTGTGGACAATAAATTAGCTGTCCCATTCCTCCGTTTAAAGACAGTTGGTGACAGAAGCTTTAGCTCTGCAGGTCCTAGACTGTGGAACTCGCTTCCACAATTCTTATGCAACGACATCTACTCTCCAACTGCCGACTATGGCACATCTTTTTCAGCGGTCCTGAGCTGCTACTTCTATGCTACTCACTACCTCAACTGCTCTCCTGACTCTGCTATGCTTCCCACTTTCTCTTTGTTGCGTGAGACGAAGTCTGTTGGCTACCGAATGTGTACCGCAAGCCGTGTTGGCTGTAAGTGCACTATACAAAACTCTCCTGCGTAACACCCACATGGTCTTTATGACTTTGTGGAGTTACTGACGGAGGTACATTACGTTGCAATCGCTCCTATACGTGAGAGGAGCTTGAACTGTAAGCCCTGAGAGTTTAGTGACGGCAATCATCATGTCTCTGCCTCTCTCTCTCTCTCTCGAGCTCACTGTCTCTCACTCTGGCTATCTAGCTGCTTAGCTCTCACTCACTCGATCTTGCTTTATCTCTTTTCTCATACAGTGTCTATTCACTGCAGGCCATCAATTTCCTTATTTTGCAGAGCGTTCCATGGCCAACGACGATGATGTTTCCGTCATCGCAAAACTGTCGGCCGACGAGAGGGAGCTGCTTTTCTGCTCTCTGTGCCGTCGTCTGCTCCGCGAGCCCGCCCTCCTGCTCAGCTGCTTGCATAGCTGCTGCCGGATGTGCACTGGGGACGAGAGCTCTCCGCCACCGCCACTCATCACCTGCTCGCTGTGCCCCGGGTCTGAGAGTCCAGTGAAAATCGAGTGCAGGAATCACTTCGCAGAGACCCGCCTGCGCACACTGCACCTGCCTGCGGCCAAGGAACCCACTGCTCTGTGCTCTGCGTGCGCCGCCGACTCCGACGAAGCCTCCATCGGTGGCAGCGGCACCGCCTCCGCACCGTCGCCGGTCGCAGGAAGCAGCAGCGCAGCCGAGCACGAGTGCCATGAGTGCGCCAAGCTGCTGTGCACCACGTGCCTAGGCTGGCACAACCGATTTTTTCGGTCGCATCACGTGACTCCACTGGCACCTTCCAGCGTCCTGCCTACGGGCAGCAGCCGACGCGGCACCACGACGGTGGTGGCCGCCCCCGTTGTCCTCAGCTGCACTAAGCACGGCGACGGCAGCCGGCTGGACCGCTTCTGCAATACCTGCGACGACCTGCGCTGCTCCGAGTGCGCCCGCGCGTGCATCGGGGCGCACCACTCCGTGGTCACCATCGTCGACGGGTCGCCGTTCGTCATCAGCTCGCCCGTCGGCAAGCTGCGCACCGACGCGCAGGCCTGTCTGTCGCTCATCGAGCGAGCGCTGGGCGAGCTGCGGCATGACGCGGAGCCGCCTCTCTCCGCTCGGCTGGATGCCGAACTGAGGGCAGCCCACGAGAGGCTGCTGGCGCAGAAGCGAGCCGCGCTGGACTCGCTCGATGCCGTCGAGTGCTCCGCCGTGCAGTGGCTGCAGAGCAGCTACGACCGGCTGAGCAGCGATGCTGCTGCGGCGGCGGCAAAGCAGGCCGAGGCGACGCAAGGATCCGAGTATGCACTGCTGCGTCTGCGGCTCGAGAGGGCGGCCACCTACGGACGCCATTTGCTCGAGGCGGCTGACGCGAGAGGCTTGCTGCGCGTGCAGCAGCGGCTGCTGCCTGCTCTGCAACGTCTCGACGACGAGGCTGCGCGCTTCATTGCATCCTCGGACGCAGCTGCTGCTTCCGCCGCAGCCGCATCCGTTGAGCGTTCCTTAGTCACCGAGTCCGACCTTGACCGCATAGACGCCGACCTTGCTCGATGGACCGGGGTGCCGCAGCATTGGCAGCCGCAGCTGCCGTTGACGGATCGGCATGAGGAAGCTGAGGAAGCACGTGACCCACTCACTCAGGAGCCTTCTTCTGGGTTCACTCGAAAAGACGGTGCCACTGCTGCTGCTGCTGCTGCCACCGCCGGAAGCGATTGCACAGCTTCCGGTGGAACCGGCAATGCTGACCGCATCACTCTCAGGTCGTTGCATGACGACGCCTCGTGAGGACCCACTAAGTACTAATCGCTATGAGGTAGCAACCACGGCAACCATTGTGTGTTTGCTTGATGCGACATGCTTGCTTACCTGCGTGCCTTCCTCGCTGGTGCGTTGCAAGCTGCTGCAGCTTCTTTCATGTATTCTGCTGGCTCATGTTCTGCTAGCTACCGTTGTTGGCCTCGAGCGAACGTGCAGGGAGCTATTTCAGCTGCAACGGCCTTCATTTTTGACTTCTTGCTTTTTGAACTATCGGCATATACCTCAGGTAACTTTTAATAAATAATAATAATACAATATTAAAATAAAATAAATATCACAATATTATCAATACCTCAGGGTATTGAAATTTGTGGGAATATGTAGCCCCGGTCTCGTGAAGCTGGTGCCAAATAACCAACGCTAGACTTTGGTAATATCAAAGAGAACCCGGCCCGGCCTACCGTCTGGGTACTTTAATACTAATGAAAAGGGGACTTGAAAAGGACGGTCTGTCAGCAGCTGAAGTCAGCGAAAGGCCACTTTCAGAGAGCAGCCTCACTGAGAGGCCAATGAGGCTGAACACTATAAAGTGTAGCAGGAAGTGGCAGCACACAAGCATCGCCAGGAAGCCAGTAACTAATAATAATAACAATGCACTTGATAAAGTGCCCTCAGAGACTACCATTTTTTATTTCTGCATATTTTACTCATTCTTTTGTTTTTATTTCTGCATGTCTTTGGTTGTCTTGTTTTTGGTTGTTGTGTGCTGTTTTTGGCTCGTCCCTGCTCGATCTCATCGTGGTCCCCTTAAGCTACGAGCGGGCACCTTCATTAGTTCCGCTTACCAGCGATCTCAGCCCATTTCCGCTGGATCAGTGCCCACGAGCTGGTTCAAGCATTCTCAATAGTAGCACTGGTGGACAGTTAACACCTGTGTATCTGTGACAGCTGTGTACTTGTAATGGCATGTTCAGCAAAGCTTCACAGGTTGTTCCCTCTACCACATTTGCATGCTGACCCTGTGCATGTCACCCCTAACCATATTATTCATTTTGTTTGTTTTTCAAGCATGATTTTACTTACTATTCTATTGCATATCACTTTGCAGCAAATGTAAAGCGCCTAGAAAGAGATTAAGTTCTCTGAGGGCGCTTTATCAAGTGCAATATTATTATTATTATTATTATTGTGTCGATCTTAGGAGCGAATACGACTGAAGCGGCATTTCGAGCAGTGAAGCCCACCGAGGCAGGAGCACCGACGCACACGATGGCCGCATTGGCACGCATGCCCAACGGCAGCTGCAGGCGCAGCTGCTCTGATTTCGGCCAGCAGGACGTTTGTGGTGACGTTTGGAGAGAGCAGTGTCATGTGCAGTGACCTGATGTCCTGTAGCAGCTGCGGGGAAACCGCTGCTGCTGCTGGTGCAGATGGACAAGCAAGGCACCATGGTAACAGAACACGACGTCGGTATGAGCAACGACTGGGGCTCGGCTGGCCGCCGTTTCCTGAGAGCCCTCCACTCGCTGGTCGTCGTCGATGTGACGCCACTTACGAGCTGTGCTGTGCTGTGTCACGACTCTGCCACCAGGTGGCGCAAGGAGCACCATATCGAGTGCCTTGGCCTGTACCCGTGGTGCATGTCAGCCCGGCCCTTATTGATCGAGGAGGCCTACGGTTCTCGCATACTGCCCAGTGGCATCCGCCTGCATCCGGTTCCTACCTGCCTGCTGTGTCGACAAAGAATGCTGGTGGCATGGGCATAGTCCGCTGTTCAGCTGTGAGTCAGAGTGCGACACATGACGATGGCGCTGCAACGGTTCGACCCTATCGTGTCGAGCAAAGATTGCCGACCAGTTGAGCTTTAAAGATCGCCGCTTGCAGCCACAACAGCGGTTGGCTGCTGCAATAATGTACGAGCGACTTCACAGTGAGCAAAACGGCACATCGGCACCAGTGCCGCATGATCATGTGACCGTGTCACACGAGCCGTTTGCACTTTGGCCGCAGGCGTCCTGGTGTCCTGTGCACGCTGGGCCTGTGGTCGTCGTCGACGTTGGCGAGAAGTCGTGAGAAGTCGACGATCCCCAGGCTCTAGGCCCTAGAACTACTCTAACCTACTCTGAAACTCGACTCTGCAACAGCAGTAGCAGCCGGCCAGTTATCCAATAAGGCCGTGCTGCACCGATTCCGAGCTGCAACGATGCCTGAGCTGTGACAGTCGAGCTGCTTTCCGTAGTATGCTCGGACGGCAGCTTGGTCGTCCATGCTCTTGCTCGATCTGACAGTACGGCAGCTCGTTCGAGCAACCGCAGCGATGACGTCACAGCTCCACGAAGTGATTCAGCCGCGAAGTGCCTCACCTAACGATGGCTGAGTGAGTGAGCCTTGCCAGCGATTCAGCACCGGTAGCCCGGTCGGTCAGTGGCCCTGGATTCAGCAGTGACGTATGATAGCTCTCAGCCTTTAATTTGTGACCTCCACTCCCACTCTTTGGACACACATCCTCCCCCCCCCTGATAAAAAGCTTTATGAGGCGAGCCAATTCACCAAAAGCCTGTAACGATTCGTGTAAATTCGCAGCTTTATATAGCAAATAAATTATGTCGGCGTGCTTTGGAAGTGTCAGCTGGCCTGTTCTTCTAAGTTTAAATGAATCATCGAGTCAAAGAGGCCCTGCAAGGGGCAATACAAAGAAGCCCTGCAAGGGGCAATACTAAGAGGCCCTGCAAGTTTGAATACTAAGTGCCTGGAGAATGGAATGTAATGTATCTCCTTCTGTAACTCCACAAAGTCATAAAGACTATGTGGGTGTTACACAGGAGAGTTTTGTATAGCACACTCACAGCATATGCGGCTTTCGGTATGCATTCGGTAGCCAACAGACTGAGAAATAAAGGCTCTAGGGGCCAATGTTAAGTGCCCGGGGAACTGAGCCGGTACCGACGTAACTTACAAAGCATTGACATGGACAAGTTTTTTAAATCTGTTTGTGATGCAGGTCTTCTTGATCTGCATTCAGACTCGACCGGCTGCCTCGATACCCTCACTGATGCGATGAACATGACACCCAGGAGTGCTCTTGACAAGCATGATCCCATTCGCTCTATCCGTGTTCAAAGTCGTGGAGAAGATTTATAAGACAGTAAACCATTTACTGGCCAATGCTGTGAGGTCTGACTCCCCAGATATTAAGGGCTCAGCCGAAAAGTTATCAGCCTTCTTTACTGAAAAAATTGTGCACATTCGTGCCTCCATTAAGCCCCCTCCGACTAAAGCAATCGCGGTTCTACAACCTGTGACCTTCCTTAAAAGGTTCTCCGATGCTTCTGTATGCAATGTGGCTTCCTTAATAAGGTCTAGCAAAAAGAGTCTCCTGAAGACCCTATACCTTCATCTCTGTGGTCTTCACTAGCAGACCAACTTAGCCCTGCCATAACCAAGATTTTTAATGCTTCTTTGGGAGAAGGAGTCGTCCCCAAGTCCTTCAAATCGGCAATCGTTAGACCTATTCTTAAAAAGCCTGGATTAGACACAGAGGTCCTAGCAAACTATCGTCCAGTTTCCCTTCTTCCGTTCTTATAAAAGATTCTTGAACAAATTGTTGCTAAGCAGCTAGTTGAACATATTGAAAATAATGGAATGTCAGAAACATTTCAGTCAGGGTTCAAGAGGCAGCACTCCACTGAAACTGCTCTCCTCCGTGTTAACAATGACATTCTACGTGGCAACGACGACGGGAAGTCATTGCCCTAGCTCTGCTAGATCTGTCTGCTGCCTTCGACACCATTGATCACAAAGTTCTGTTTGAACGATTGAGAACAACGATCGGTCTGGCAGACGAAGCACTGGCGTAGTTTAAATCGTACTTGTCTGATCGTGTTCAATCCGTGTCGTGTGGGGGTCAAGTCTCATACACGAGAAGGGTCACCTGTGGAGTCCCTCAAGGGTCTGTTCTCGGTCCCTTGCTATTCTCCATTTATACACAACCTCTAGGAAAAGTGATTAAGGCACATGGAATAGGATATCACTTCTATGCTGACGATACTCAGTTGTATTTGTCATTCAAACCGTCGGAATCTGCTGCAGCAACTGAGAAACTGAATGCATGCCTTGCCGATATTCGACCCTGGATGTCGAAAAAATTCCTGAAATTAAATGATGATAAAACCGAACTGCTGCTCATAGGACACCCTAAGCGTGTGGCTGGATTAAAAGGATTTGCTGTTCTAATAGGTGATGCTATTGTGCGACCATCACCATGTGCTCAAAATTTAGTAGTCATGTTCGACAGCTGCCTCAATTTCAAAAGCTTCATTCAGAAGACTACTTCTACAGCTAGCCATCACATCCGATCCCTATCCATGATTAGGAGCTGTCTCCCACAGTGGCTTGTAAAAAATTTAACTAGCTCTTTAGTTCTGTCTCGGCTTGATTATTGTAATTCCCTTTTGGCTGGGCTAACAAAGACAGCTATTAGGCCACTGCAGTGGACTATGAACATGGCTGCAAGGCTAGTCTTCAAGTCCCAGCGGTTTGAGCACGTGTCTCCTTTGCTGAAAGAGCTAGGATGGTTGCCGGTTGAGCAACGGATACAGAGAAAAGTTCTTACGCTGACCCACAAGGCCCACCACGGCTTGGCTCCTTCGTACCTAGCTGAACTGCTGCATCAGTTTCAGCCTGTTCGCGACCTCAGGTCCTGTGTGGACAATAAATTAGCTGTCCCATTCCTCCGCTTAAAGACCGTTGGCGACAGAAGCTTTAGATCTGCAGGTCCTAGATTGTGGAACACGCTTCCACAATTCTTACGCAACGACAACTACTCTCTTGTTGCCGACTATGGCACATCCTTTTCAGCGGTCCTGAGCTGCTACTTCTATGCTACTCACTACCTCAACTGCTCTCCTGACTCTGCTATGCTTCCCACTTTCTCTTTGTTGCGTGAGACGAAGTCTGCTGGGTACCGAATGCCTACCGAAAGCCGCTTAGGCTGTGAGTGCACTATACAAAACTCTCCTGCGTAACACCCACGTGGTCTTTATGACTTTGTGGAGTTGCAGACGGAGACACATTACCTGTACCAGCTCGTCGGCTCGCTAACACGTGGCTAACACGTGAAAACGTGCATTGTACGCATATAGACTCGGCCCTTGATATTCAGCCTTAACTTTGCTACCGTATGATCTCCTGGTGGAGAGGTAAACTTGAGGAGCTGGTACATCAACTGCAGGCGGTCGCAGGAGGCAAAAACTAGATATTCGTTTTGCCGAAGAGATAAGTACCTTTAAAAACTTGAACTGTTTCTCTCTCGCTTGATAAAGTGGTAAAACTTGATTCCCCGCCAAGTAAATCGCTTGATCGGCTGCTATATAACAAGCTGGTCCACTGAATGCGGTCAGTGCTCCCCACTTTTTGCATAGATAGTCGTGTGCAAGCCGTCCGAGGAAATTGTTGTAGTCCAGTCCTTCCTACTCTTTACATGAACTCCTTTTTAAGACACAGGATTGGTGGATTATCGCAGCATTCCTCAATCAGCCAACAGCAGAGCTACTAGGGAGTCAGTCACCTATGCACGGCCAAAAGACGAACAACCTTGGTTGTTCGTTCAGGCCAACCTATCAGTGTCTGTTCTCTATATCCATCATTTAATTGTAAGAGACTGTGTTACCCCCAGGAACGACCCTTGGAAAAAAATCAGAATTCTAGCATCGTAGCAAACCGTAAGTGCCGTCCAGGTAAACAAAACTACAGTTGGGTAGGAATTATGAAACAAAGTACTTAACAGACAGCACACGTGTATGTCGTTGGTTCTTGATCAGTTTCACTTAATGGTAAAATCTAAAACAAAAGAATTATCATTAAGTCATAAGCAGTGGCCCCGAAGCCTCCAAAATGTTGCTATGTCCAGAACCTGCAAACACAGTGCATTTTGGGGGACTTCTTCCGATAACCGGCGAACAGTGGCAACCTCAAAAATTGGCCATTACAACTCTCTTATAGTCAATCGCACTACTTTCAATTTCCTTGGGCTTTTCCTGGACTCAAGTTCTTTACAACAAGCAGCGAAAGTAACTCGTGCTCACCATTACAGTCAAGCGACAGATATAAGGGGATCTGACGCCTCGAAGACATGCTAACAAGTCTTGGATACTGCTCGCTTAAGTGCAGGTGATCATAGGTCTATGGCGATGTCTTTAAGTCGCTGCCGCCGCTGCCCATCCAGGGTGACACGTATAGCGCCAACTCCGAGGCGACTGCCGCTCGTTTGCGCCGATAAGTATTCTGGGCGCTCGCGGTCCGCTGAGCATACCAACGGGACTATGCGGCTCTCGATCAGGTTCTAGTCGGTTTACCGATCGCAGCAGGAGGTGCAACTCTAATACCGGCTGCCGAAAATCCGAGACTTTTGGCACGAGAGTTTGGCGAGTCGTTGCGAAATTAAAAGGAAAGCTTTAGCGCATTCCTACAGGCCTACGCAAGGTCGCGGAGAGACTCAGCAACCGCGAGCAGCCACACCCACATCGCAAGGAAGAAGCTTCCGTTTGCACAGGCGCAGCGCAGCCAGCGCACGCGACTTTCGCGCTTGATATAGCCTGCCTGGTGATGTGATGATGTCACTAACTCCGTAGGTATGGTTCTCTTTCAGTGAGTATTAAAGCGCCTGAATAGAAATTAGATTCTCTTCAAAGCGCCATAAAGTGAGGTATTGGTATTATTACTACTACTACTACTACCATCATTACAGCTAGCCTGCAGAACGGTGCCCAAAGAGCGACCCACTGCTTCTTACCGTACATACAGCAACTAGGACATACGTAGGTCGATTAACGTAAGGTAAAAAAAAAATGTCGCGCATTTTATAAATCTGCTTATCGCTGCTATCTTCGGTCGTCGCCAGTTCAAAGTCAGTGGTAGCCATGCTCGAAGTTTGTAAGCGCGGTCCTTTCGCTATCGCAGCGCCCGTGAAATGAAAATGATTTCTCATGACGCTAAATATTGAAAATCAAATAGCTCTTCACCCATATCGCCCCCACAAACTGGGATGGGCCCCCCACGCAATGCAGAGCGCCGACCCGGGGGTCATTTAAAAAGCATCCTATGCGATGTTCGCCCCAACATTGGGACTGCTGGCGTCAGTGCGTACGTCATCAGCACACGTGACTCGCTGAGCGCAATGTAGCGCGGCCCGAGCGCCTTTCCGACGCGTCATGACAACTAACTAACAGCTCCACCGCTAACTCAGAGAGTATTCGCTGCGACGGCTTACAAGCGGTCTCCTCTTCTTCTTCGTGGCCTCATTCGACGTCTTGTGCTTGTATTGAGACCGACCAATGCAGACGACAGAAGTACAGCGGGTAAGTCGATGGAGACTCGCTTCAAGTCGCGAATGTCTCTGCCTCTGGGTGGTTTTACCTGCATAATGAAGCCAGCCTGCCGCGCTCTTTAGTACACACTGTGAGCTTGAAAGAAAAGTCCCGAGCCGCCGGCTGCGGCGGGTGCCGGGCGCGCATCACGGGCGCTGGCGGTGTCCCGAACGCAAGCAACGCCCCTAGAACGAACCGCCGTCATTTTCAAATTCCGCATAGCTGCAGCTGCACACAGACTGACGTTCTGAGCATATCGTGGGATAAATAACGCACGGTCTTATAGTAGTTTATTCGTTTACGCTTAGAAAAAGTTTTAAGACGGTTGCCAGGTGGCCTAGCGCTATGGACCGTTCCGGAGCCGGTTATTTCCGAAGCGCTGTCCGAACGTGGGGCAGAGTGGCTCGCGCCTTCGCTGAGTACAAGTAGAGAAGAAGGGGAGATATTGTTCTGCTGAGTCTCTGATTTTCTTCCTACTCCGAAGAGAGTCTTGTTTAAAACAAACTCTCTTGTCACTGTTGTCAATTCTATGTCAACCAGAATGAAGCACCCCACGTATTCTTTTTACCGGTCCCCCGGTTGGCTGCTATCCATCAATCCTTCCTAATTGCCACATTGCTGCTTCTAGTAAACGGCGAAACGTTTGGTGTATGCTCTCGTTGGCCCCGAAACGGGTGTGTACTCGCAGCGTTCTGAGGCTTTACTGGGGCGCCATGCGATAACTACAACTTGCTTGTACGCCTGCTCCGTTGCTTTTCAACAGTAGCTGCCTCGGCGGATTGTACACTCACCTTTGCAGGCTGCGCCTCCCCCCCCCCCCGGCAGCCGAGTTGTAAAGTTGCAGAGCAGCCTGCATTTCCCTTGTCCAGAAGTTTGACTTTTGTTTTCTAGTCAAAGCCGTTTGTTGTTGCACGGATTGCAAAATGAGTGAGTGGCCACTTTCTACCAGGCATAGGGCTGCTGTTGTTGCTCTCTCTCTCTCTCTCTCTCTCTCTCTCTCTCTCTCTCTCTCTCTCTCTCTCTCTCTCTCTGTTTGTCTCCCCCTGTCTCTATCCCTCTCACTTTCTCCCTCTCTCCCTCTCACTCCTCTGCCTTGCCCCCCTCTCTCTCCCCTTCTGTCTCTCTCTATCTCTCTCTGTCTCTCTCTGTCTCTCTGTCTTAGTCTCTCTTTCTCCGTGACTCCTTCTCTGCCTCCTTCGCTCTTTCTCTCTCTCTCTTTCTCTTTTTGTTGGTGCTTTAATTAATGCCGTTCAGGCCGGCTGCAGAAGCAACGCGATGTTTGCTTGTCTAGAGTTTTTCAGCTACCCTCCGCTCGATTCGGTCTGCACCAGGCCCAAAGGGGACTAAGTCGAAGTCGTTGAGTCCATACAAGGCAAGTCTACACTTGCCCTTCGAAGGAGTCACCTTGATGAAGCGCCTTAAAGCACCTCTTCGAAGCCTAAGGTTAATGCCGGGGCTTATTTTCAGAGATGCCGTGCTCGCACCTCACGACTGAGGTCGTGGGTAAAGTCATGCAGTAGACAACCTGTATTACCCTCTCCTGTCGGTCGCGTTAAGCAGTACACTCATTTGTGTCACGTGACACACGCTGCATAACTCGCCCTCCTCTACAATGAAAATCGCATGCTACGACCGTTGGCCGACCGAAATCGTGTCACATTTGACCAACTTCTTCACCACCTACCTTGCAGAATAGTCTGTAGTAACTAAGGCGGTTGCTTTTCACGACCTCAGTCCCAATGTCGTGGTTTTGAATCCTACTGTGGGCGATCCTATATCGCCACTGCAAGCGGTGGATAGCCGTAAAGGTCTTCTTTCGCTATACAAAGAGGCTATTAAATCAGCTAGTATTTATTTTATTTATTTATTTTAGTATTGTAATGTTATTTTGTGTCAAGCTTGAATATGGCCTACTCTGAGAATGTCAAGTACTGCAAGCTCACAACGTGCACTCAATCGTCGTTTGTTTCACCCCTCTACCTGCACAAGCACCAAAATTTGTTATGCAATTGTTACAAACTATATGAGGTTTCTCGTGAAGCGAAGTTGTATACAAAATTTTGGCTGATTCAACAGTCTCATTCCAAAGTGGCAATGAGCCTTCCCGGTTTATACAACCTCGGCGGTGAAGTTTGAGCACTTCGCCGTGAGGTTAAAACCACGAGCAAAGGTAAAGTCAGCTGATTTAAAAGCTTACATTCTAAGAGAGGCGATAAAGAAGTCGGGGAAGGATTTAGAGCACGAGCTAGCTCGGCACTAGAGCATTGCTTGCTGCAAGCCTTTGATCGGCGACCAATGAGGTTCGCAATGATGCCTAACGTGACAGCTGGGCTTCGACCCTAGGCCGTCGATGGCCTCGAGGAGCGATTTGCTTGGACTTCCGACTGTTCCATCTCACCGAAAAGGTGCGTGGACAGACAGGCGACAGCGTTGAACAGCTCCCCATTGTTTTCGATGTTAAATTTCATACGCCGCTTGCAGATTTTAGTGCCACTAAATGCTTTGATTGCCCAAGTCCTCCTGACATAATCACGAGAGGCTGGGTAGAAACTGCAGTATAGTCCACGAACAGCTTGATAGGTATAAGAGATCGTACTAAAATTGGTAGTTTCTGTGTGAATAGAATCAAAAGAACGTATATGGCGCTATCAAGTTAATAAACAGAAACTTTGACAGAAAACTATTGAGCCAGGCTGGCTGTTCCAGACGACCAGAGTGAAGCTGAGTTCTCACTTCATGGGCTAGTGGTTAGAGTCCTGCAGCAGGCAATAGTTTACGGTGCACTTCAAGCAGAAGTAAATCCAGCTTGATCGCCAGAGTAGCTTTGCTAACCCTAGATAAATAAAACCATTCAATTTGCATAACTTTATTTATAGCTTTTTTTAATATGGCCTGAACTAATAATGAGCCTCAATTAGGCTGGCGTAGAGGCCACACAGCTGAACTTATGCCTCCTCGTGAGCCCATTCGTTGACCTCGAGGACACGCAGCCTGTTCAATGGCCACCGTGCTCTCGGCAGCGGCTGCTGTAGCACCTGGGCTCAGTGGCACGATCCTGAGCGTCGCCCCCCCAGAGCTGAGACTTGCCGTTGCAAGGCAGGACTAATTTTTTTTTTATCTTTCATTACCGATCGTGCCCACAGTAGCGACGCTACGTGGACCCGAACGTTGGAATACTTTCCATAGTGAGTAGACAGAGATAAATCCCACGGACTCTATGCAACCGCTAGAAACTTTTGGTTTGTCTTGAATGTATGGAGCTGACTTGTGACATCATCCAAGGACATGCTTTCCGAAGGCAAATGTATAATAATAATAATGAATTTTCATAGCGCCCTCAGAGAACTGAATCTCTTTCTAGACACTTTACGTATGCTGTAAAGTAAGCATGCGAGTATTTACCAGAGCTGATGCTGAGGACGGCTGTGCTAGGTCTCCTGACTTAATGTCATACAGACGTTAAATCGGGTGCAACAAATTACAGGAATCTACCACAATCAACTCTTATTAAAAAATCCACCTTAAACCGGCGGAGCTGAGCTCAAATTTCGAGCGAATATTATAGTACACGGCCGTTATAATGCACGGGCAAAATTAAATGCCAATGAGCTCTCGCGTTTTCGTGCGAATATGCTTAAAAAGTCCCGACTGACGTCAAAAAATCTCCTGACTTGATAAAATTTAAAAAGAATATAAAAAGCATCTATTTATTACAGCATTTAGTGGGTCCCTGTGATTCGTCCTTTGTGTGCTTGTGCATGCTGACATTGTGCATGCTGCCACTAACCATATTTGCATGCTGACCCTGTGTATGTCACCCCTAACCATGTTATTCTTGTTCTTTATTTAGTATGCTGCCACTAACCATTCGATCTTGCTTCCTGTGCAGCAGATTTAAAGTTCCTAGAAAGAGATTGAGTTCTCTGAGGGCGCTATATCAAATGTATTATTTTTATTATTAAAGACCAACTACAGCAATCTGCCGAAAATCTACCAGAAATAGGCCTTTAAAAACTCCCAACGTGGAATGCATAATACACTTTTCTATCGCTCAAGCGTACCCACCGAATTTCTCGTCATTTCTCGCGCGTGCTCTCATGCAATCCACCGCCGCGGATTTCGGCGACGCGAAATACTAGCTAGCGTCTTTGAAACCAATTTTTCTGTGAACTCAAAAAGCGAAATGGTATAAAATTTGGCGGGTACATTTAGCGATCTTTTGTTAAATATTCACCCGAAATTGGTGCCGCCTCTTCCCTGTCAATATTCACTTAATTAGAGTGGATTCTGATAATCCATTGCACCCTCTGCGAAGAAGTTAGTGGCCACCTTAGAAGCCATCTTGCTAGCAGTATCTAGGGATCGCAGAGAGATTGAGCATAGGCTGAGGCAGCAGTGGTCCGATAAGGTTTACGCTACCTTGATGTCGGTTGGGCAAATCGTGGAATACGCGTAACGTCAAATGCCAAATAGAATAAAGCAAACGTAACGCCACAATCCGGACGGTTACGTCATGGGTTAGAAGTTGAGCGTCATGGGCCGGATGGTCGTAGTCTCAGTCCTGATGTGTTTATGAATCTGCCACCGATTGAGTTTCTCGGCGGTCGGCGAGTGAGCTGCCGTTCACTGGCGGCACCGTCACTTACTTGTAGGTCATACAAAGTGTAACACAATATAAATAAATCGTCGTAAATATCTCACATTCTTCTTAGGGATCAAGTCCTTGTGCAGTCGTAGCAGACCCAAAGCCGGGCAGAATCAGAAAGACGTTTTGAGTTCAACCATTTGCTTTGATAACGCGCCAGCAGCAGAGAATCGAAGCCAGATCTGAATTTGACTATTCGGTCGATGCTGATTATCGGATTCTCGATTCCCGGGTCTCGGTCCTCCGTCTCGGCGCTAACGAGTCAACGAGAAAGGTCACCGCCACGATTTAAAATAGGTCTTCATTGCAAGAAATGATCCAGTAGACTGCAAGAAGATTAGCCGGCTAGACCACGCCTAGTATTTCTGACGTCCACGTAAGGTTGTCCATTAGAGTCTCCCCTAAAGTGGCCTTCAGTTTAAGGAGTCTATAGAGTGTTATGGTCTCTGCTAAGGCCCCAAACTGGTTTCTTCTTCAGCACCGGTTAGAGTAGTCAGCCTCTCTGAGGCTGGTTGCAGGCCCTCGGGCTTCTGCAGGTTCTGTTAATGCTCTCGGGTTTGCTCACGAGGCAGACACGGTCAAGAGCAGCTAAATAGCTCCTTCGCGACAGTACCCTTGCCTCTGGCGGCCTGATATGCTGTGGGACATTGGTTTTAGACTAACTTGCTCGAACAATAGTTCATAATAAAACCCAAAACCGAAGCCAAACCTCTCTAAAAGAAGAGAACGATGAAGCCGGAAGTAAGAGCAACAAGTACTTATCCGTGGCTGCTTAGCTACTTAAATCTTTTTATTGCAGTTCAGAGCCAAAGCACATGGCCAGTCACTTCAGTGGCGATACTACACATACTTCTAGCTGTCGAATGGTAGCTTTTCAGGATGCTGTAGCTTAATCTGAGCAGCTAGCTTTTGGCCCAACTCAGACATGGTTCTGGCTCTCATGCAGCTAGCACATTATCAAAGCAAATGGTCTATATCGGATCTAGCTACGTGGTCTGCTGCTAGCACGTTATCAAAGCACACAATCCTAGGTATGGTAAAGCTTTATTTACTCTGGCCTTTAGATTGAAAAGGAAAGTGGCTTGAGGTTAGAGTTCTGATGCACATGTCTAACTGATTGGTTGGAACCTCATTCGTTGCAAATCGTGCATTACTAAGCACGTAATAAAATCTACGGCCTGACTTTTGGGGACCTTTCAAGTTAAAATTTAATCATAAACTTAGCCGTAGCTAAACCGCCATTCGGATTAACATAGCTCAGTATAGCTTCAAGCAGATATTTTTGCGACCGAGACAAGTTTTAGTATATCTACGGATCTACGACCTCCGACATCTGGAGGGTTATGTCAATCAATGACACAAAATTCACACTAGTATTATCCCACTTTCTATTCTTGTAGCAGAGCCAGCTATCGAAAAGCAACGTGCGGTGGTTGTCGTAGCCTTTGGGCGTCTTCCAAACGGGCCAACCTCGTGCGGTGGCTCTTCTAGCTTTCAAGCGTTACCCAAATGGGCCAACTAGGATGCAGTCCGCCCTTTTGGCCCGCCACAATGCACTTCAGACTTGGTATATCCGGCCAGCTGCCCCACGAGGCACATGCTTTCCTCAGCTACTGGTTGGCGCATTAAAACTTACTAATTTTGAATGTGCATTTCTTAGCGGTATTTCTCGCTAAAAACATAACAATTGTGTTCCATTTCCTCTTTAGGAGATGAACCGATCAGTGAGCTTCCTGGTCGTGGCTCGTTCCGAAATCACTATTCGCCCTTCACAGTGGGACTCCAGTTTCGGAAGTACCCGGCACGGTCAGTCGTAAAGTCAGGCTGCATATTTTGTCGGAAGTTACTAACTTCATGCCATGCCTGAAGCAGCCTTGCACCAATCGCAGCTCTTGCTACAGCGTACAGACGCAGCTGTTTTGTGTGTCAGCTGCTTGCTGTTCGGTCAGAAAGGGTCAGTTTCCAAAGATGCATGCTTTAGGTGATCTGGGTTCTAGTCTTGTGACCCTCCCAAAATTATGCAAGAAGGTTTTGTGCAAGGCTTCGATCACGCATATATGTTAGCTCAGCCTAAGCTTTTCAGCCTTTTGATCTTTGTATATCCCATGCCACGCCATTATGTTCCAGTTTATCGTAAAGCATAGGTTGGGCTTATCTATAAGGCTTACATCTCATTCAATGTGACCTTGAAGACTTGCATATTTTGTTGAGTGAGGTTGTTAGCTTGGTTTTGTCTGTATAAGCATACAAACCTGGTCTTCCACACATAATAGTTGACAGCATGCACCATTTTCTTACTAAGAGCTTCTCATAACACCCTTTATTGTGCTCGGAGGCGTAATTCCGCTACACACAGCACTTACAATGGAAGAGCCCACACTGTAATGTGTAGTACTGTTTAAGAAAGGAGCGAACACATAGCAGGCCTATCAATGCGAAAGCACGTAGTTGCCATCCGTGAGTAGGCTTGTCTCTTACGGCTGGTTAAACCCTTTGAATAGCACTGCCAATACGTGCAAATAAGCTATGTCGGAAGGTTTGGCCCTTTAAACACCAATCCTTTCGAGGCGCTCAAGATTGACTGAGCTCATCTGCTGCTGCTGTGCGATGCGGCTCGTTTCAGACTAGCAGTACCCACTGCTTCAGAGAAAGCTGGGGAACGAAGTCCATAATTTTCTGCAAATATACATTTTACAACGAGTAGCAAGTCGTAATCATTCAGCCGCATCTATATATCAAAGGCAAAGCAACTGGTTTGGTGGTAAAAGACACCGCTCAACTGCCCCAACTGAAGTTGTTATTCCCACGGAGAAATGGTTGGCTGAGATAATTCGGCTTGTGAATCGACGGAGTGCAAACACGCTGCTGGGCCTCTGGCAAAGTCGCCCAGCAAATTCAAACAAGTAAGAAATTATTTTTTGGTATCTCATCGTTAACTCAATAGTTTGTAACTACTGAGTTTTTACTCATAATTATTATTCAACATTACTGTAATATTTCTAGTTTAGTTTTTAGCAGGATTGTGACATTTATTGTGTCTTCAGCTAATGTTGTGTATGTGTGGTTTTTGATGGTAGATGTTTTAGGACCTATCTATCTCTATCTCTCTCTCCTCTTTTTACTTTTTCTCTCCTCTCTCTTTCTCCCCATTGGAGGGAGGTGAGAAGAGAGGTGAGAGAGAGAGAGGGAGAGGGAGAGAGAGAGGGAGAGAGAGAGGGAGAGAGAGAGGGAGAGAGAGAGGAGAGAGAGAGAGAGGGAGAGAGAGAGAGAGAGGAGAGAGGGAGGGAGAGAGAGAGAGAGAGAGAGAGAGAGAGAGAGAGAGAGAGAGAGAGAGAGAGAGAGAGAGAGAGAGAGAGAGAGAGAGAGAGAGGCGGGGGAGAGAGAGAGAGGAGAGGGGAGAGAGAGGGGAGAGAGAGGGAGAGAGAGGGAGAGAGAGGGGAGGGAGAGGGGGGGGAGAGGGAGGGAGAGGGGAGGGAGAGGAGAGGGAGAGGGAGGGACAGGGAGGGACAGGGAGGGAGAGGGAGGGAGAGGGAGGGAGAGGGAGGGAGAGGGAGGGGGAGGGAGGGAGAGGGAGGGAGAGGGAGGGAGAGGAGTGAATGACAGAGAAAAAATCTCCTCTCCCCTTCCCCTCCCTCTCTACTTCCTCTCCCTCTCCCCTTCCTCTCTCCCTCTCCCCCTCTCCTCTCCTCCCTCTCCCCTCCCTCTCCCTTCCTCTCCCTCTCCCCTTCCTCTCCCTCTCCCCTTCCTCTCCCTCTCCCCTTCCTCTCCCTCTCCCCTTCCTCTCCCTCTCCCCTTCCTCTCCCTCTCCCCTTCCTCTCCCTCTCCCTCTCCATCCTTGCGCTACTCTCTTTTCAGAGAGGTAGAGGAGAGAGGGAGAGGAGAAAGATAGAGAAAGAGAGAGAAAGGGATAGAAGAATGAAGAGGAGCGTAGGACATTTGGAGGAGAGAAAAAGAAAGGAGAGAATAAGCAAGGGAGAGAAAACGGGAGTGAGAAGAGACTAGATAAGTGAGACTTTCACTCACGCACGCGAAGGTACACACACGCAAGCAGGTCTCGGTCTCACTCTTCCTCTTAAGCTTTTTATGGTAAGTAGTCAGACGATCATTAGATGACTGTGCCTTTATTTCGTTTGTTCTGTAAGACTGGATGTCTTTCCATACTGGTACCACAATATCCCGACTTAATGACTTCAAAATAGACTATGCCAGTTTCTTACTGCATTAGAGCTCCATCCCGGTGTATTGTCTTACATATACCATATACATATCTACGATGATACTGCACGTTATATCGCTCACCAATGACGTGCTTCCTATCCAGCCAGCATATATAAGTGCCTAGAATGAGATTTGGTTCTCTCATGGTGCTATATATATATATATATATATATATATATATATATATATATATATATACGTGTGTGTGTGTGTGTGTGTGTACGTGTGTGTGTGTGTGTGTGTGTGTGTGTGTGTGTGTGTGTGTGTGTGTGTGTGTGTGTGTGTGTGTGTGTGTGTGTGTGTTATTAGCATGCTGTCTTGCCAACAGGTTAACAGGTTTAAGAGTTTTACATTTCCTTTTTTATTGTAGGAGGTGAACTAGTCAAATTCAAGTGGTTCATCGATCCTGATGCATAGAGAAGCCTGGTCAAACAAGTGCGATAGGCACACTCCATAAATACTGTAACATTTAAAGCGTTCAGTGGCTACATTTGGTCTCATTCGCGAGGATCCTGATATAATACATTACATTAGGCTAAACCGAAAAGTCAAACATGCAAATGCAAACCTTTAATTTGTATTGGGTACCGTTTAAAAATGTATTGAACAGTGATTCTTAAAGTAATAAAGCTTGCTGTTTGTTAGTATTAGTATTTAACGTATCCTATCATTGAATCTCAGAGACGTTGAAGTAAGTTGGTTATCGAAGTTTAAGAAATCTCCGATTTTTGCAAGAGCAACCTTTCAATACATTTCCCCTTTTTACAAGACAGGAACTCTTTGTGCGAGATTTTCTTAGCTGGAAGGGGCTGCAACATAATAACAATAATAAGACAGTTCTATATCACCATCGGAGGACTTCATCTCTTTCTAGGCACTTCACACGTGCTGTAAAGGAATCAGGATGAAATGGTTAGTGATAAAATGCACATGGTCAACATGTAAGTATGGTTAGTGGCAGCAGGCATAAGCACACAAAAGACGAATCACGGAGCAGACTAAATGTTGTGGCAAACAGGTGCACTTTTAGTCTGAACATAATATTTTGAGTTGAGACCTTTCTGCCCTCCTAACACGCGAGTATTCTGAGAAAGATTTTGGAAGGGGGAGAATTTAATGGTGATCCACGAACACGTGTGCTTACCAATATCAAGAAAGCTGGACCGGGTGCTTCTGGCGAGCAATATATAGATCATTGGCATGCTGACGGATTACTGGTGTGCATAAAGAAGCAACCGTGCAGAGAACATAAAAATCATCGGATAAGATGGGCAGAAACCGGATAGAACTAAATCCTAATGAGATACATGAATCTGGCTATGATACCGATTCGTCCACAACGGTCCACGGAGAGTAAAAGGCACCAACGAAAGGAGGCGGGAGAAAGAGAGTGCAACCAACGAGGACAGAGCCGAGAGATCTGAGGCCAGGTACGAATCTGAGACTTCCAATTCAAATACCAAACCCGGTCGTGATCATTGAGCATTCTCTATTTCTTCGGGAAATAAAGCACTGACAATGAGTGGCTCCCTTTAAAAGATAGAAGGATTCATACTAGATTTGGAGCGAATGCTTCGACACTTTGCTCTTTGAGCAAAACGCTTAGTATGATTAGTAGCCGAGGAAAACCTCAAATGCTTTAACGACGACGAGCGAGTCGACTGGGTAGCACCACATGGCTACTGCACCTAAGCCTGCACAAGGCAAAGGAATACCAGCTAATCGAGGTAAAAAGGAAGTAGCGACTACTCTAAAGCTCAGCTGTACTGCACTCTACTAAGAACACAGATCAAAGTGAGACAACTCCAATCTAGAGACCACTGATAACAGCCCAGCAGTAGTGCCACTGCAGCTGGCTATGAATATTGCTGCAAGGCTAGTCTTCAAGTCCCAGCAGTTTGAGCACGTGTCTCCTTTGCTAAAAGAGCTAGGATGGATGCCGACTGAGCAACGGATACAGAGCAAAGTTCTTACGCTGACCCACAAGGCCCGCCACGGCTTGGCTCCTTTGTACCTAGCTGAACTGCTGCACAAGTTTCAGCCTCTTTGCGCCCACAGGTCCTGTTTGGACAATAAATTAGCTGTTCCATTCCTCCGTGTAAAGACCGTTGGCGACAGAAGCTTTAGCTCTGCAGGTCCCAGACTGTGGAACTCGCTTCCACAATTCTTAAGCAACGATAACTACTCTCTTGCTGCCGACTATGGCCCATCCTTTTCAGCGGTCCTGAGCTGCTGCTTACATGCTACTCACTACTTCAACTGATCTCCTGACTCATTTCTGCTTCCCACTTTCTCTTGGTTTCGTGAAATGAAGTATGTTGGCTACCAAATTCGTACCAATAGCCGCTTAGGTTGTGAGTACACTAAAACAAAACTCCCCTGCGTAACATCCGCATAGTATTTATGGCTTTGTGGAGTTATAGACGGAGATATATTACATTGCATAGAGGCCGTAGTCTGGAAAATAAGAAGCTTTGCAGAAGCTGAATACATGTACATGCAGCAGGAAGCTAGCTGACAGCTGGAGGGCCTGCAAAACACTCAGTACCCAGAAGAACCTCCGTGTAGATCAATTGAATGTAAAATAAACAAGAATTCCTCCAATAAAACCGACCGTAACAATTAGTTAAACAGCAGCTTCCTCTCAACCACGAGTCTAAAACGAAGCCAAACGTCACTCTCTCTCTCAATCTCGTTCTCTCTCTCCTGCTCTCTCTCTCTCTCTCTCTCTCTCTCTCTCTTGCTCTCTCTCTCTCTCTTGCTCTCTCTCTCTGTCTCTCTCTCTCTGTCCCTCTCTCCACTCTCTTTCTCCTCAGTGAAAAGACAATTGTGTGCTACTTAGCTGGCCGTCCTGCATCCGGACAGTGCATCAGGTGAGGTTACGATAGGTTATAACTGAGCTTGTAAACATAAGACGAATCTGAGTACAGAGAACGGTGGCTGGCACTGAATAAGCTAAGGTGCCAGGTAGGCAGAACTGGAGACAGAGTGCAATCATATGAGCATACACTCACATTTCCAGAAAATAGAGGCAACAATGTCATGCATGCATACATGCAGAACACTCCTAGTCTCAGGCTAGCAGAAGAAAAAAAAGCAGTCCACACCCTGATGCCAGAACCTGGTGGCTTAGCTATATCTTTCATCTTCACAATGACTGCTCCAAAACTCACAGGAAAAATCATAGGAAAATACTTTCCATCCCAAACAAATGCCCATTGAACTAACAGCTTTTTGGAGGCTACATGCATCAGTGACATAAAAAATTAATTCATCATTCGTGCAGTGCTGTTTACATGAAATTAAGGCTTACCCATATCTAGCTGTACAAAAATGGAAAACTAGCAAGTGGAACAAGCAATCAAATACAAGTACATAAACCCTTCGAATTGGGGAGGGATGGATTAGAAAGCCAGGCAATCGTATAGATAATAATAATAACACATTTGTATAGCGCCATCAGAGAACTGTTTTTTCCTAGGCACTTTCAATTTGCTGTGATAGATCACGGCTCTGCACTTGGGAGAAAAAGTCCACTACGTGCAATGCAACAGCAAGCTAACATTCTGTGACATCCTAAAAATAGTTCTAAATTTAGATGCTACAAATTGTAAATGCATACCGTCAGTGCAACAGGATAAAACTTATCTATCCAAATAATACCAATCCAAACATGTATGGTGCCTGGCGAAATAAATTTGGTAGCTTAAAAGACATCCCAAGAACATAGACTTGCTGAGAACAGAATGATAGCTCTTCTTTGCAGTGATCGGCTGCAAATTGTCGACAGCAGCTTTGCAATAGTACCATAGAGCCATTTTGATTTACCTGATTTACCAGAAGCTGATGTCTATATAAAAAAAATTAATTTATATAGCGCCCCAAGAGAACTTAATCTGTATCCAGGCGCTTCACATATGCCTCGGGGCTCGAGCCCACGACCTCAGTCAGACCTTGGTCGGGGCGAGCACCTTAACCGCTAGACCAAACCAGTAGTCACTTAATAGTGTTGCAAGCCAGCTGTAACTCAGTACAAGTAGTGCAGGGGGCAAATGGATAGAAATTAATACAAAAAATTGCATAGCACCCTAGCAGAACAAAATCTCTTTCTAGGCTCTTTACATATAGTGAAAAGAAGACGTTTATTGGGTAGTGAGTGCACACAGTGGGAACGCGCAAAGCCACCAAATGCTGTGAGGAACAGGTGTGATTTTAGCTTCTTATTAAAATGATGTCAGTTTAGTGGATGGTTATGACTTCCGTCGGGACTGAGTTCCAGGCTTTGGGAGCAAACAGACCGGAGACACTTTCTTCAAAAGATTTTTGGTGGGCTTGATGCATAACTAAGCTACTTTAGTAAGAAAATTAGGAGAAAAATATGTCTAGCCTGACTGTGAAGCAGTTCGAATAGATAGGTCGTGCAAGAGAATGAAGTACCTAAAAGTGAGTGACAAAACCTTTGAATCAATTATCCGATTGATGGGGCAATACTGCAAGTCGGCGAGAGATAGTGTAACGTGGCTATTGCGACGTTGACAACTGACCAGCCGCACCTTAGGAGTTTTGCACCAACTGCAAGCGTCTTACTGCACGGTATGGAAGACAGGTGATTGAGGAGATACGAAAGTTCAGTGACAGTCAGTCTAGTTATGTCGCAAATTCATGGACCAGCTTGGATTTTGTAACCCTATTTAAACAGGCATGCATTTTTCAATATTACTTAGCTGAAAGTAAGCATGGTTTAAAGTTTTAAGGGTTATGTATGTTCCTATGTTTGCACATGCCCTGAATTGACTCTAGCTAGGCTTGCTTATGGCTGTTTGGTAATTGTGGCAGTTCGGTTGTGTTGGCACTTTTTTTAAGGGATCTTTCCTATTCTAATGTTTGATGTCTTTTAATCTCCGGTATCAGGCTTAGTTCAACCAACCAGCACCCTCCAATTTCAAGCAGGTGCCAATTGACAAGCTCCCCTTCCAAGTATGTTTGACAGTGCAACGGCAGCAGTGAGTCCTGCCTCCAGATGACCAGTTTGTTGACACCCTGCACAGACGCTTCTACTGAGTATGTTTCAGCCGGTTGATTGGACATTAAGAGAGTGATAAATCAATATTTTTTCACGTAGGCTGCATATCAAGCAATCCTTCATAAGTCTGCAAGAGATACACGTAGTTTCTGTCTGACACAGTGTGCTGCCAATATTTTTTAAGACTGCCAAGCTAACACACAATTCCATTTATGTCGAGCCCAGCGTTATTAATCTAAATTAAAAATGTAGAAACCTGAGCATAATGAATGCACCTGTGCGAAAACGAAAGTAATGACGTTGGTTTGCATTAAACACTGTCAGCAAAACCGGTAGTAGCTGGTTCGGCCTTTGGCCGCTCGGTCCTCTCCCAATTTCAAGTCATCTGCAGTCCCCCATCTCAAAACAGTCTTTCTAATGTCTTGTACTGACTTGCTCCGATACTCGCAGCATACTTCAGTCATCTGTAGCTTAGATAAAGAAGATCATCGAGTGTGAACAATTAACTTTAAAACTTAACATAGCAGCAGGGAAAGCAGCTGAGAGGAACTGTTGCGTTTCGGCAGTTCGAGGCTTTTTGGGCAACCACAACGCTGAAAACTACGAGCGTCTGGTTCAGGCTCTCGTAAAGAACAGCCAATTTACGATGCAGAATATATCTTAAAGTTCACACCCTTAAAGCCTATCATGCCAAATTCAAGGAGGACATGACACTTTATTCAGACGAACAAGGCAAGAGCTTCCATGAAACTATACTGAACTTTGAAAGTCGTTATTGAAAATAACATATAATGACAGCGTGGAGGAATTAAGCTGTTTTCGCCTAAAATTGAGTTGGAAATAGTAGGAGTATCACATCTGGAACTGGGAATATACTGAAAGGAGAATGCTCAATGCAATGTACCTATACATCAGCACGTTGAATCTAGAGACAAGTGGTTTCTGTGGCTCGTTGGTTTCTGTTGGTCTATTCGAGCTGATTTCCCGTGGCCCAAAGATAATTATCCTTGAAGTTATCATGATAATCGATGATTTATTATAATTTATTTTAGGTCTCAAGAAAACGCTGCCAGCACTGAACGAGTATGTGCTTGCGTATGTGAGCTTGTGAGTAAGTGAGCTTGGCCACAATAGCATGCTACAATTCAAGCTCAATAAAAATAAAATAAACGCCGACAAAGTATTGTGCAAGGCAGGTAGTGAGAAAGTTGGTCAGCGGTGACAAGAATTTGCTGGGATCAACAGACAGCATCTTAGGCAATTTTTGTATTTTCATTGCAAATAAGTGGATGCGCAACACACATCACTGCAAGGGAGTATGTTCACAGCAAACAGCAACCGATGTGGAAGAGAAACAGGGAACAGATGTGATGTGGAACAGAAAGGGGAAGACGGACTGACTGCTGAACTAATGCAGCCATGCGAGCGCATAGCAGAACTTTCAGAAATGGAGGCAACTGATACCGATGCTTGCTGTTAGAGAGGCTGCTGGCAGAAAGCGGTCAGCGTTAGAGAAGATTTCCTCCCACCACCCCGTGGCCTAGCCCAGAACCGCCTGCCTCTTGCCGGCATAGTCGCAATAATGCAAGAACCAGAGCTTGCTATAACTATTCGTTATCAATCTCTAAAGCTTAGCTTCCCTGGACTCTGGCAACACCTAGGCAGAACACAGTGATTCGACCTCAATCTCGGGCATCAGTCAGAAACTGAGCTTCAGCATAGAAGCAGCAGTATTAAAGGGAGGAAGCATTGAAGAGAAGGCTGCCGACTTGTACATGCTTCAAGCAGACAAGCTGACAACTGGGATGGGGCCTGAAAAACGCTCGGTACCTAGCCGAAACCTGGTGTAGACTAGACAGCGCATATACAATACACACCAAGTACTACACTCAGATTCATTTCCTCTCGTAAAAATGACGTTGAAGAGGCATTTTCTTTTTACAACGGCTTTCTCTCAAGCAGAAATTGAGTCTAATACCCAGAAAAACTCTCACTATCTGAGTCTTCAGAGAAAAGTCTGTTGCTTGCCACTAAGCTGGGGGCTGCCTCTACCTCTGGACAGCGCATCAGATAAAGGGGAGATAGATAGAAGACTTCTGTATCGGCCACTACACGAAACCACCATTTACAGCTTGTCACAATAACATGGCTCCCTGAGGAGTAAAGAGACCGGCCGGCACTGAACTGTGTTACAGCTATAATGGGGAGCGTGTGTAGCGATAGTAACGATGGGAAAGATGTTTGTGGCCCCTCTGGTGCCCGGCGTGCTGTTCGGGCGAACTAGCAAACCTAGGCTGAGACAAAGTACAAAGACGAGAACCTGATAAAAATACTAAGAAGAATTCTACTACTACTACTAAGAATAACAACAATAAGACATTTGTACCGTGCCCTAAATTGAGTACCAAATCTCTCTACACGACTGAGCACTTTACATATGCTGTAAAAGAAGCATGTAAATTGGTTAGCGGTAACATGCACAGAGTCAGTAAGCGTATCAGCAGTGGGGACAGGGGATTTGCATACAGTACCGGTAACTACTCCAGGCCCTTACTTAGGATGCTCGCAAAAAATGGACGACGCCGCGGAGCAGACAGAACGGCCGGCAACGAAGAACTCCAAGCCTGCTGCTGCTGCACACACTAAATCGGGGCGGTTGGTCGACGGGCGGCCGGACGTGCCTCTCGTTGCAAGGGGAAAGACATAGGCACCGTACAGCACAATGGCAGGCTAAGCGTGTACAGTTTAAGATACGATAGTTGCAGAAAAGGCGGAAGGCACGCGGAACTGCTAACCGAATGCAGTCACAGGCAGGGGCGTATGAACATTGCCAGCAAATAGGGGTAATTATGGCGGCAGACCAGCACGCCGGCAGAACACGCCCGGTCCCAGACTGGCTGAAGGAAAGCATAAGAGTAGGCCCCGCCTTGGAGCCAGAACTTGGTGGCATAGCATTTTCTTTCACCTTCACCATGACTGCTATAGAACCGGGTCATAGGGAAAAAATGCCGGTCCTGAATGCCTAAGCCCGGGAGCTAACTTTTTCGGAGGCTACATGCATCAGCGACACTAAGAATCTATTCAACATTAACGCAGTGTTGTATGTATTGACTTATGGTCTATATACGGTACCTATATCCTACTGCTTTGCAACTAGAATGAGCGATTAGCTCGGGTCGAGCGCAGCATGGTCGGGTCAACCAACTCGCCTTAATAACTTCTGCGGTGTATACTAGCGAAATGAGATAGGGGTGTACGTCCAATGTTCAGTACGCAATCATGCGCTGGTTCGTAAATCATCGTTTTGATGCCACTGCAGCTACCTGGACAAAATGTCATAAAATGAATTATAGGGAGCGTATTACTTCCGGTTAGCGGTTTTAAAGCGAATGCCAGCGAAGCAGTAACCCCCCTCCGTATGTTCGCACCTGGTCGCTTGCCCTTTTCATTTATATTTCTCAGTGACTAATAAAGAACCGAACACTACTGGCATTCACTAAGCCTGAAAAATCAACCTAAGACTTGACGTATGCGTCGTGGTCTCCATAGCATGCCTACAGTAACTTACCAGCTTTGCTTTTATCGTCTGCATTGACCGGGCCGTTACAAGCTCAATAGGTCAAACGCTGCCGGAGAGTTCAGATTGCCACTAGGTTTCTATAGCGAATTCTCGTGCGGCCTTCGGCGGATAAACCAGCGATACGCCACATCGCCGTCTTAGTGGCGAGGTGTCTTAATGCAGACGGGCAATGACTCTGGATGACGTACATCCTACGTCAGCAGTCACGCGCAAGTGGGCCAGCCAATAGATACTGATAGGTTAGACTATTCCTGTGAAAAAACCAAGGAATTTCAGTGACTTATTCTACGAGCTTCGAAAGCACGACGCTCCTAGGTTCCCTCTTCAACCTCTCGCTGTTACTGATTTGTTTCGGGCCTGGCCTCGTATTCATTGAGCATCGAAAGGAAAACGCTTCCGGTGTCTTCTTCAGTCTCTCTCTGCCGTTGAGTTTAATGTAATGTATCTCCGTCAGTAACTCCACAAAGTCATAAAGACCATGTGGGCGTTACGCAGGAGAGTTTTGTATAGCGCACTCACAGTCTAAGAGGCTTTCGGTACGCATTCGGTAGCCAACAGACTTCGTCTCACGCAACAAAGAGAAAGTGGGAAGCATAGCAGAGTTAGGAGAGCAGTTGAGGTAGTGAGTAGCATAGAAGTAGCAGTTCAGGACCGCTGAAAAAGATGTGCCATAGTAGGCAGTTGGAGAGTGGATGTCGTTTCGTTCGAGTTTCGGCAGCGGGAATCTGAGCTACCTCTGTTGATTTTTCTTCCTAGGATTTTTGGGATAGTTGTGATCATATTGTACGCACAGCGCTCTTTTGGTTCCGGATCCTTTCCCGTCAGCGTTTTTGGTATCTCACTTTTGTCTTTGCTCTAGTCTCGTTTGATTTCCACCTTTGTTGGCACATTTCTCATTTGCATTTAAATTGGCGTTGACTTTCTTCCCAGTATCAGCGACTGATAACGAAACTGCAGCAGATGACGTCCATTTAAAGGACCTGCGGAAAATGCGGAGTTAGGGCCGTTGAGAAGTGGTGTAATGTAGGTTTCTATGGTCGCCTGTGGCTCCACAAAGCCAAAGGAACTAAGTGGGTGTTGCGCCGGAGAGTTTTCTATAACACACCGTTAAAGCCTAATCGGCTTTTCGTGAGCATACGGTAGCTAACTGGTTCCATCTCACGCAAAAAGCAAAAAAAAATCAGAAGCATTGCTGAGTCAATTGGAGGGAAGTCGATGAAGTGGCAAGCATCGAAGCGGCAGCGCCCGACGACTGGAAAGCGAGCGCCTGAGCTAGGGCAATAAGAGAGGCTGCTGCGCGAGGATTGTGGGAATGAGCTCCGCGGTCTCAAACTTACAGAGCAAAAGCTTTTGTCTCCAACAGCCTTTCGGTGAATAGGTACGAAGAAGCCAAGTCGCGGCTGGCTTTGTGAATCAGAGTAATAACTTTGCTTTGTATCTGCTAAAGAACCGGGAACTGTCGGGGGGGGGCACTTCAACAAAGCAGAGACAAGGCTGAACCTCTAGGATTAATTAGCTAACTGTGTTGCCATATTCTTTACCGATTACATAGGCTTACTGGAAATTTTTAGGTAGCCCAGTCCAATCTAGGCTGAACAGCGAAACTATAAAGATCTTTAGCTAGCCGCCGCCGCAGTAATCAATCCCTTGTTTTGGACTGAGATCGAACGTGATGGCTAGCTGTGGAAGCTGTCTTCTCTGGGAAACTTTTAAACGTTAAGTGGTTATCAAAAGGCTGTAGATTACGTGCATATAATGATGGTCTCACAACAGTACCGCCAATTGAAAGAGCAGTGTCTTTGTCCAGCTTAAATTTACGGTGAGTTAGAAGTAGTTAGCCTGCAAAATCAGCTCAGCACTTCAGTTGTCGTAGCCATCCGTCCCCCTCTCTCCCGTTGGGTCCGAATCGGTTGTCAATGGGGTGGCAGGGAGGAAGGGGTCATGCTCGCCTGAGCGGCTGCTCGCTGGAGACCGTGGCAAGTTAGTAGGCCTTTAAAAATCCTGCACATCTGCATTTGATGGCCCATAACCTGCAGCTAGCGCCGGCAGCAGCAGCAGGCGCCTTAGCTAGATTAGCACAGCTGCTTTTGGCTGCCCGGTTGTCGAAGTGCCCTTACCCATCGTCTGCTGCTGCTGCACTGTGCTGCTACCATTGCAGGGTGTCTGAGGCCGCACCGAATGGGCACAAATAAGGGCAAGCACACTAGCGCAAGGGCACCGTGCGCACGGGCGCCTGATTAGGTTAGCAAATGAAAAGGTACTCGTTTCAGCTTGTTCTTCGCGCCCTCAGGTCCTGTGTGTACAATAAATTAGCTGTCCCATTCCTCCGCTTACAAGACCGTTGGCGACAGAAGCTTTAGCTCTGCAGGTCCTAGACTGTGGAACTCGCTTCCACAATTCTTACACAACGACAACTACTCTCCTACTGCCGACTAAGGCTCATCTTTTTGAGCGGTCCTGAGCTGCTACTTCCATGCTACTCACTACCTCAACTGCTCTCCTGACTCTGCTATGCTTCCCACGTTCTCTTTGTTGCATGAGACGAAGTCTGTTGGCTACCGAATGCGTACCGAAATCCGCTTAAGCTGCGAGTTTGCTACACAAAACTCTCATGCGTAACACCCACATGGTCTTTATGACTTTGTGGAGTTACAGACGGAGATACATTACATTACCACATTGTGGCTCGTGGCATGGATCGCCTGCGAGTGCAGCTGGAAAGGAAACCAGGGAAGCAGCAACTTGCAGATTGCATCAAGCCCGGCAGAATAAGTACAAGCTTTCAGGTTATAACCAAGGAATATTATGCAAGTACGAGCACGAATAAACCCGGCATCAGCCCAAAGCTGTACTAACTTACTCGGTACTTAGGCAAGTCACTGCAAATAGGCATTAATTACTGCATGAATATCCGGTGGTGACCCAGATCTTTCTATGCCCAAAGCTGGATTGAAACTATCGTAAAAGTGGAGCATGCGACACACTGCAAGGAATTGCTTGACTTGGCCAGTCCACAGTTGCATGCAATAACATTATTAAGACTATGTTATGAGCAATCCAAAGAAAAACTAGTACAGCAAACATAAGTACAGTGCAGGTGACCTTGACGTTTTGGTAAAACATCAAAGTAAGTCAAGAAAACTAATACTACCCTGCCATGAGTTTGCGAGGCTTGTTTAAGCATTAATGAGTTTTTCCTATTTTATAACGCAGGATCGATGTGCTGTCATTTTCGGTGGGCTGAGGATTGTATCAAAAATTGCTTAGGAACGATATAAGTTGCCAAGCTCGGTGAGAGTTGCCTCCTCCTCGCGGCTGCAGCAAGACTGCTTGTACTCTCGGTTTGCAGCCTATGTGAGTGTCAACCAGCAGACGTTGGGAGCTTCGACCAGCTCCTACGTGTGCATTTTCTCATTCAGAAGAACGCTTGTACTGCATTTCTAGCTGGTTGGTCTCAGTGTTTCTCACATGGTGTAGGAAGTTTGTTGAGGACACAGTAGAGAGTGTACATTTTCTCCTTTCCAAATGATAGCTATGATAAATATATACATAATGATATACAAATGATACTTGAATATAGCATGTAGCTTACCAGCCCATAGTAGGATTTTTATGGACTACCGATACCTTGTTAGGTACAAGAATATAATTACCAATCGGATTAATCTTGAAAGAAAGCGGACTCCACGTATCGCATAATTAACAGCTCACTTAGGCTACACTGTGACATTGCCTTTGAAACCTCTTTTATGGTAGAGAAAGCTGTTTCTTGACCCAGTCTGCTATATACAATTGCTCTTAGCTTTTTGAAATAATAAATGCTGCATAGATATTTTATTAATAAAAATACATCATCCACAGCTACTACTGCTGTTGCACCTACTGCAGCTCTTGTCGCTTCTGCTCCTTCCACAATTCCCCCTGCTGCTGCTGCCAATCCTGATTCTGCTGCTCCTGCTGCTATCGAAGGCTCAGCGGCTGCTCTGCTGCCTCTCGGCTATTGTCTGCTCCTTCGACACATCGTGCTGCAAATACAGTGTCTGAAACGACGTCGGCGGCTCTTGTTACGGCATCCCGTACGGCATCAGCAGCCACCGTGGCATCAGCAGCAACAGCTGTAGCATTCGCTATGGCTGTGTCATCAGCTTCGGCTGCCTCCGTTCCTTATCGAAAAAGAAAGCTTTCGGCATCTGCTGTTGCTCCTGCTCTGCTGAATCTGCCCCCACCTTACCATTCACTGTAACAGTGCTTGCCTGGGCAGTGCCGACTTTTCGCCTAGTACATAGAATGCTTACACTATCGATTCAGGAAATTTTGATTGCCGACTTAGTCGTGCCCACAACGCCATACTCCAATTCTGGGAGGCCGGTTAAGTTAGAGGTTTCCCTAAAAACAATGGGCTTTAGTAAATTATAAACACCACATCTTGGCTTATTCTTACCAATGGATGTGAAATTTAGAAGACGAGACTGTGCTTCTGCTATAACTGAGACTGGTAATCTCTCTTGGTTGTGGGTTTGGTAAGTATAGCTATGCACGCCATTATGTATGTGTGCAATTAAATTTGCTAATATATTAATCGTTTTACTAGTCAAATAACTTTTTTTACTATCTTTCTCCCTTCAGATCATATAGGGAGGGCCACGTGGCCTGCATCTTTTGAGGGGTTTGGGAATTGTTATAGTATTGATATTGATATTGTATAGTATTGATATTGATAGTGCATAGTATTGATAATAGATGCCTGCTGTGAATAGGAGCATCATAGATTTCTTTTCCTGAGTTTGAATTGATGATCTTGGATCTTGCTTCTTCTGGACCTTCCAGAGCACCACTACCTATCAGGATAAAACTTTTAGAGTGGGATGACGATACAGATTACCTGGCTGAGACAGGCGTTCACAAATCTAGCACCAATCAGAGATTACTGGAGCTGTCAATTGCTGCTTGATGGCAAATCTTGTTCTTAAGTCGTCTACCGATTGTAGCCCGGCTCTAAGGTGACTGGACTGAAAACTACAGATTCCCTACTGCTGAGGACCAAGTTACATCCTTTTCAACTGCTCTGCTACTGCCATGTTACAAAAAAGCCTGATGCTCCAAGCCAAGGTAAAAACAGGTATATACACATGAAGCAGGGCACAGAACTTAAAAGTATTGCTAGCAATGGAAAAGGTCACAATTTTATATTACTTTTATTTTTACAGTAATATTCACATTATTGTAAGCGATCTTAGAAATGCCCAAAGACGTACATAAGCACACACCTACACACGTGTACATGACCACACACCTACACGCATAGACAGGCAGACACATTGAGCTCCAAGCTCTATATTTTGATGCAAGCGGTGTAGGGGGCTCCTTCTGTTTGGAGAAAGGGTGAGGACCCCCCCCCCCCACACACATCTGAACTGAAGCACCAGCATATGTCATCACACTTCTTGGCTAGGCCTCCTTAAATCAGCACAAGATGTTACGTAAGCATCCTGCGGTGACGTTTTAAGTTAAATGAGGCCCCATTTGGTTATCAAGTAGGCGGTGACATTACCGCTAAAGTCTGGCGTTCTAAAGTCATTATATATAAGGAGCCATACCCTAGCAAAAAGGATGGTAAGCCGCCCTGCTGTCTCCAGGAGTTTGGGTTGGGGCTTGGTTTGGATTTTCTAGCATTGTTCTTGAGAAAAACATTCGCATATGCAGGCATTCACACGAAAAAAAAATCAGAAACACACGTCTAGCAACGCTTTCATAAAAAAAAATCAAAATTCCCGTGGACACAAACAGGCACAGATGCACGGTGCACCCCCCATACAAGCTAACAAGAACATCCACAGATAAAACATAAAACAAAAGTCAGAGTCAGACTGACAGTCGTCAATACAGTTAAATTCTTGCGGATCACGAAAATGTTTCCGAGCAAGGCATAGTCATGCCCGGACATTGGGGGCGTATAGCCACAACTATGCACACAAATCGTACTATTACTGGCAAGTTCACTCATAAATACGTCCAGGCAAGCATATGCACAAGCATGCATGTAATAATGCATGAACTCCGACGTATCAGATTAAACAGGATGACATTTTTTAACTAGTCAATGAAAATGAGAGGCTAATTCAAAATTAAAAGCTGTCATCGTATTTATAAGCCGATCTGCTATTTCAAATGAATGCAGCTATTCTCATATTAACCATGGCACTGGTCTTTAAGCATTAGCTACCAGGGTTGCACTGCACTCAGTGCCAATCTTTAATACTAGCATGGCCACTAAATTCTAAGACGATTGATTGCCTAAACTAATAAAGCACCGAAATTATATGCTACCACAACATCAAGTAGCCTTCATTTCTAAACGAATGCCTGCGTAACCCAGCAGTCACATTCGTGGGTGACTACTAGACAGTGCGGATTTTCGGCTCAGTGGGATGTACAATAGGGCATAGTACTACAGATCTTGCCAAGTGCGAAAGTCAGAAACTAGGCTGATATAAAGGAAAGAAGTACACCGACCATACAACTATAGGCCTGAAAACTATAAACCAAAAGAACTCACGCATATTGCAAAACATTTCTGCCAACACGAGGTTCGGCTCGCATGGTTATGATAAATAAATTCCCATGACATCGTGCTTGAAGAAACTCTTTTTTCATACATTCTAGAATAATTGGGACTCACCGCCCAGACGAAAGCTTTTCAAAAACTGAGGTGTACTACTTTCGGAATTGGTGGCAATTATCTGCTATGGCAAATGTCCGGGAACCTTCTGCAAGTCCCAGACTGTGAAACTCACCTCCACAGGTATTACGTAACGGTATAGATACTCCTGCGACCGACAATAGCATATCTTTTCTAGCCATTCTGAGCTGCTACTTATATGCTATTCACTCCATCGACTGCCATCCTGACTTAGCTATGGTTCTCACTTTCTCTTCGTTGCATGAAATGAAATCTGTTCGCCACCGCGTGCCCCTAGGAAGCTGCTAAAGCTATGAGTGCGCTGGCGTCGTGGAGTCACCGATACGTTACATTACGAACTCAAAATGACTACTACTAATAAACGGGCAGCCGCAGTCCGGAGTGACGGATGCCTTACATTACGTACTCATAGTGAATACTACTAAACGGGCCCCGCGTTTCGGGGTCACATATACTACATTACAAACTCACAGTGAATACTGAACGGGCTATTCTTTATACTGGTGAAATCGAGCAGAGAATGACATTCGCGAACTTTCATTCACATGTCTCCACTGACTTACCAAATAGGCTTCTCTCCTCTGCGTTTGGCAACATCACAGGATGCTGCACGAGAAGCGTACTCCCAGCAGACAAGAGGAGTCAGTCACGTGTGCTGACGCAAGCCCTGACGTCAGCGGTAGGTATTAGTAGGTGGGCGTGCCCCGCCGGCCGACGCAGATCTACTGGATGACGTATGCGACGTATCTCCATCTCCAAGTCCACAAAGCCACACAAACTACGTGGGTGTTACGCAGGAGAGTTTTGAGTAGTTTGCCCATTCAAAACCTAAGCGGTTTTCCGTACGCATTCGGTAGCCAGCAGACTTCATTTCACGCAACAAAGAGAAAGTGAGGAGCGCAGCCGAGTCAGGAGGGCGGAAGATCCCGGGGCACGAGGAGGCTGAAACTGGTGCAGCAGTTCAGCCTCGGTATGAAGAAAGCGACCGAGCGTAATAATCAGGTTTCCAAAAGGGTGACATATCGGCTTTTCAGCGATGCATTAACCAGCATTGCAAAGCACAGCGCTGCAAAGTCAAAGGAGGCGAGGCAGAATGCTCCACTCCTCGAACGACGTACATTAAGCTGAAAGCTAGGGCACGAAACACCTGCCGATGCTAAACACTAGAGAAAAATGGCACCGCTCAAAGTTGGTTCATGCAGACACGAGGCAGGCTCGGCTGATAAATAGCGCCACGCGGCACTACCGTGGCATTGTGCTCAGGCAATCTGCCCACTCCCCCACCCCCATCATCCGGGCCATCTCCTCCATCATAGCCCGCGGCTCTTGGCCATCGTGGCGAGCTTGAACTCCTGGAGCGTTTCCGGCCTCTCGCTACCCCCCTCCCGCGGGAGTGCAGTAACAGAAGCCGGGGCGCGTCCATGCCGCCTACGCTGACGCGCCGCGAGCGGCACGCTGCGAACGGCAGCTGCTCTCAGCCGCCGCGAGCTCGCTGTGCGGCGTTCTTTGTTTCTGGTCCCTTTGTTTCTGGCCGCGAAGGTCGTCCATTGGGGTTAGCATTTAATGAGCGCGCCTTTGCGGCCCCGGCGTCAGCTGTCGCAGCTGCGCTGCCCGGCGAGAGTCGCCGGGGCCGCGAATCGTCGCTGCCAGCTACGGGAGCGATTGCAACTTCAACGAGTTGCGCCACTGCCGCCGCTACCGACACTGCTGCCGCCGCTGCCGACACAGCTGCCGCCGCTGCCGCCGCTGCCGCCGCTGCCGCCGCTGCCGCCGCTGCCGCCGCTGCCGCCGCTGCCGCCGCTGCCGCCGCTGCCGCCGCTGCCGCCGCTGCCGCCGCTGCCGCCGCCGCTGCCGCCGCTGCCGCCGCCGCTGCCGCCGCTGCCGCCGCTGCCGCCGCTGCCGCCGCTGCCGCCGCTGCCGCCGCTGCCGCCGCTGCCGCCGCTGCCGCCGCTGCCGCCGCTGCCGCCGCTGCCGCCGCTGCCGCCGCTGCCGCCGCTGCCGCCGCTGCCGCCGCTGCCGCCGCTGCCGCCGCTGCCGCCGCTGCCGCCGCTGCCGCCGCTGCCGCCGCTGCCGCCGCTGCCGCCGCTGCCGCCGCTGCCGCCGCTGCCGCCGCCGCCGCCGCCGCCGCCGCCGCCGCCGCCGCCGCCGCCGCCGCCGCCGCCGCCGCCGCCGCCGCCGCCGCCGCCGCCGCCGCCGCCGCCGCCGCTGCCGCCGCCGCCGCCGCTGCCGCCGCCGCTGCCGCCGCCGCCGCTGCCGACACTGCTGTCGCCGCTGCCGACGCCGCTGCTGCCGCTGCCGCTGCTGCCGCCGCTGCCGCCGCCGCTGCCGCCGCCGCTGCCGCCGCCGCTGCCGCCGCCGCTGCCGCCGCCGCTGCCGCCGCCGCTGCCGCCGCCACTGCCGCCGCCGCTGCCTCCGCCGCCGCTGCCGCCGCAATAGTTGACGCATTCTGCAACCAGGTGACGGATCGCAGCACCCTAATGCTCGAGTTCTGTAATAATAACATAAACAATAATGCACTTGATAAAGCGCCCTCAGAGAACTCAATCTCATTCTAGGCGCTTTACATTTGCTGCAAAGGGAAACGCGATTGAATCGTGAGTAACATCATGCTTGATAAACAACATGAATAGCATGGTTAGGGCTGATGCACAGGGCACAGGGTCAGCATGCAAGTGTGGTCAGTGGCAGCATGCAGTGTCAGCACGCATAAGCACATGAAGGACGAATCACAGGGACCCACTAAATGCTGTCCTAAATAGGTGTTTTTAAGTTCTTTTTAAATGTGGTCAAGTCAGGGGATGTTCTGACGCAAGTCGGGAGTGAGTTCCAGGCTTTGGGAGCATACGAACTAAATGCACGGTCTCCGAAGAATTTGAGGTTTTTACGAGGTATTGGTAAACTTTTGGATTCCGAAAAGCAGGTGGTACGATACTTGGCCTCGTGGGGGAGTAGGTCTGAGAGATAGGCTGGAGCCAAAGAATGAAGTGACCTAAAAGTGAGTGACAAAACCTTGAAGTCGATTCGTTGCTTGACTGGTAGCCAGTGCAGGTCGGTGAGAAGTGGTGTGATTTGGCAACTGCGACGCTCAAGACAGACAAGCCTAGCTGCGGAGTTTTGCACCGGCTGTAATCGCCTGATTGCACATGCGGGTAGGCCAGCAAGCAGCGACTTGCAGAAGTCAAGACGGGATGTCACAAATGCATGGACCATCAACTTCCGGGAAGTGTAGCTCTTTACGATGCGACCATAGCCTAGGAACGAGCCCCCAGGTGGAAGAGCGAATGGTGGCGAGTCGCAGGACTAGCCGCTTAGCGCTTTCGTGCGCCGACCGATGTAGCCTCGGCTTCGCAGCTCGGTAGGCCGCGCCGCATTATTGCTTAGCGAAGAATGTCGTTGGCATTTGGCGAAACGTCCCTCCATCGTCCACCACTCTGGGTTGGCTCAGGGGTTGAGGCGCTCGCCTTTAGCGACAGTGGGCTCGTGCCCTGCCGGTATTTGAGAAGTGCCTGGATACAAATTAAATCTTATTAGGAAGCTATACAAATGAATTATAGATCCGCAATTTTGCGTAGTAAAGTAAATTAGTAAAGTCTGTACAGCACGGTTCGCTGCTTGCGCGACATGTTCCGCTACCGGCCACTTTAGTAGGCCTGAGTATCGTGGGCTAGCCTTTCCGTCGTCTTTTTTTAGACTACACAAAATTTTCAGCAGCACTAAGAGCCTCATTTATGCAACGCCAGGAGGGGATGATTATTATCTCAATATCCGGTCCCCAAATGCTCAACAGCGTTCATCCGACACCTTCAGACTTAGGCAGATGCTCCGCCTCGCAGGCGTCTCCTCCGCGGCAATGGCGCACGTCTCAACCCTTCGCGTCCACTTCTCTTAGCAACGTTCTGCCGCTCGCCGGCGATGCAGTAGAGTAGAACACGCCCACCTTCGGTTGGCGAAGTACGAGTCAGTGGGCTTCTGTCAGAGGTGGGCGGGTCGGGTCGGGTGTTTGTGTGTGTGTGTGTGCGTGCGTGTGTGTGTGTGTGTGTGTGTGTGTGTGTGCGCGCGCGCGCGCGCGCGCGCGTGTGAGAAAGAGAGAAAGAGAGAGAGAGAGAGAGAGAGAGAGTAGTGGTGTGACGAGTGAAGATCCGCCACATCTTATAACTAGCGGACGAGGGGCAGGCGGGATAACTATATCGGATTGCGTGAATTTCTAGCTTGCACTGTACGGACAACGTGCGAAAGCTCTCGCACGGGGAGCGAGATAAGCCGATTGGCCGAGAGTCGTGCGCCGGTTTGGAGCAACGGTTAAGGTGCTCGCCTCGACCAAGGTCAAAGTGACTGTATTTGATGACCGAGGTCGTGGGCTCGAGCCCCGAGACCTATGTGAAGCGCCTGAATAGTAATTAAATTGTCACGGGGGCGCTATACAAATGAACTGTGTATTTTGCCTACTTTTACGCATCCCTGCCGACAGACAAAGACCGAGCGTTTTGCACGGTTCGCCGCCTCGCCGGGGCTTGGCACGCGATCCGACGGACCGAAGCTTCGCGCTCGAAGCTTCGCGCTCGGCCGTGCCTCGCGACGTGGCTCCGGCCACGCGGAGCGCTTCGAGCGCAGCGCGCCGGTCCCTCTTGAGCGATGAAGTGTGAAGTTCTCAAATGAATTATGAAAGAGGAATGGCCAGAGAGGCGCAGTTGAGCCGCGCTCGGAGGTCGCCGCCGCACGCCCTGCGCGAGACTTATAAGGGGGGGGTGGGGTTCTCCCGCGAGCTCGCTGCCTAGCTTTGCAGCAAATGTAAAGCGCCTAGAAAGAGATTGAGTTCTCTGAGGGCGCTTTATCAAGTGCATTATTTTTATTATTATTATTAAACTGACCGCTCGCGCCGCCGCGCCCACGAGAGCCGAGGCCGGCGAAAGCAAGCCTTCGCTCGCGCCGCCCCACGGGGGGATCGCCGTTTTGAGCCGTGCAGCGGGGCATTTCTTGTCACCCGCTGCAAGCGGGGTCGGCAGCCGCCAAGGCTCTCCTGACGCTACGATCGAAGGTGAAGGCTGCTTAAGCGGCCGACCTTTTCCTCTGTACTCTACCCTGACGGAATAAATGCCCATCGCTCGAGACGCCATCATTTCCGTATCAGTCGGCAAAGCAGCATCGGCGGTATGAGAAAGGCGATTTCTACGAATGGCATTCGTTGCACACTAAGCGAACTGTCGAATTCGCACCGCGCTGCGGGCTCGCCTATAGTACTTAGGAAGGGCAAGGTCAGCGCTCGGTGACCCGGCTGCCGCCCGCTCCTACCGTGCGAGAAGGTCTAGTCTCGTCGATGCGTTTTCCTGTTGCAAAGCGGCGTAGGCATGCGAGCGGCCATCGGACGTGCATGGCTCGATTGCAAGCTCAGCAAGCGAATGCGGTCGGCCTGTGGTCGCACGCACCAGAAATAGATACTGCGCTCCCAGGCAAGCTGGACGGAGGGGGAGGTCAGATCAAGGGCACAGGAGGCTGCCTCTAGCGCAGCAACAGCCGCATCAGCCGCATCAGCCGCAGCAGGCCATATGCTGCAGGAAGCGACGCACGGCGGGATTGCAGCCCGCTGAGGCGCCGGCGGCGGCCCGACCCGCGGCAGCGGCGCTAGGCGGTGCCAATACAGCCGCGCGAGTCTGGAGTCCGAGCTGGGTTGGTCCAGCGGTTAAGGTGCTCGCCCCGATTAAGGTCCGGCTGAGGTCGTGGGCTCGAGCCCCGAGGCATATGTGAAGCGCCTGAATAGAGATTTAGTTCTCTTGGGGCGCTATACAAATGAATTATATTTATTATTATTTTTTTTGGAGTCGCTCGCGTAGCGCAGCGTATATTATGGCGTTCGTGCAATCCAGCGTCTATTGCTCGCGCTTCGGTGCCGCTGGGCGGGCGGCATGTATCATCCGTACAATATGGCGGTCGCTGCTGCTCGCTCTATTGCTTCTGGGTACTTTTTTCGCTAAACGCTAAACGCGGTCGGCCGGAGGCCGCCGCTGGCCGGCCGCTGCCTCCGGCCGAATGCCGGGGGGAGGGGGGCAGCGGCAGTACGTGGCCGAGGACAATCCAACCAGTACGGCGTCGCTTTTCCATGGAGCCAGCTCACTTCTTGCTACGAAGCTGCTTATACATACGATAAATAAACACGTTTTCAGATACCTTTTCTTCTCAATATTTCCCCCCTAATACTATAGCACAGTGCCGGCCTGACTCACTTTTAGAGCGCATAATAATAATAACGCACTTGATAAAGCGCCCTCGGAGAACTCAATCTCTCTCCAGGCGCTTTACGTTTGCTGCAAAGGGAAAGAACTGCTCAGCAGGAAACACCTCCTTTCCTAGAGCTTGGAGCAAGAGGCCGCAGCCATCGTAGTACGACCACGATCTGATTGATATTGGCTAGCCTGTCAACCCCCCAGTCCTGGCTAGCAATTTTAAAAGAATAGGGCAACGCTTGCCCAAGGTCGCTCTCGCCGCCAGCCGTCCTAGAATTGCTAGACGGTTTCCGCGAGAACTACAGAAGTGGGCGAAGAGCATCTGCGTTCTCGAGCTGTGAGCGAGGGGACGCAGAGGTCGCTGAGGTGATTTGTATTGGCTGGTTTGTCGACTCCATTGTCCCGGCTAGTTATGTAATGATAGGGTGACGCTAGCTAGGGGTTCCTTCCTCGTCTTCGGCTCCGTCTCGACGCAGTCGCCGGTAGTTGCCGAACTCGTTTCCTCTGAAAGTGAGGGAGGAGGGCGGGCTGTCGGCGTGCAATGGGCGAGATGGAGAAAGTCAACATCAGGAGGATTCGGTGGATGTCGAATACGGACGTATCGCGCCCGAGCTCGCATTGTGTGTTTCATCTGTGTTTCTCCGGTCAGGGTCTAGGCTCCGGTTCGGGCTCCGTCTACTTAGGTCGTGCCTACTAGAGACTTAAGTAGCCGAAGTGCGAGGACGTATTTCCCCCGCAAGAGTGCCTGGTGTAGTGTGTGAGGTATTCCTGCCGTAAAGTGGAAGCGGAGCCCTAGTTCTCCGGTCACGGTCGAGGCTCCGGTTCGGGCTCCTCGTGTTATTTGGGTCGTTCTCCACAATTGACGTAGGTAGCCTAAGTGCGGGACGTATTCCCTCCGCAAGAATGCTTGTGCAGTGGAGAGCGTGTGAGGAGTGTGGAGATAAAACTGGGCTGGACGCGCAGCGACTTTGTGCGCTTGCGAACAAAGCTCAGTAAAATCCTCAATGTGTGTGTCTCGCTTTCCAACCCACGCCGCGGACTCACGACCAGTTCACTTCCTGCTATGGGCACAGTGCTTAGGCTTTAGTATGTTTGGTGTAGTGCTTAGGGGTTCTGAGTTTGCGGGTCTACGTTTGAGGCTCTAGTGGATAGATTTTGTATTTTGCTTTTACTTTAAGGTTTTGGGTTTAGGTTTTAGGATTTACCATCTAGTGCTAAGGTATTGTAACGCCGAAGGCTCGGCGGAGTAGGCGTAACCTGCCGCTTACCTAGCGGCGTAACCTACCGCCTAATGCCGTTCGGTGTGCGTCTACGCGCAATAAACAGGGCCACGAAACGAGAGCTTCTAGCGCTGACCTACATATCGTTAGTAAATAATAATAATAATAATAATAATGCACTTGATAAAGCGCCCTCAGAGTACTCAATCTCTTTCTAGGCGCTGTACATTTGCTGCAAAGGGAAACGCGATTGAATGGTGAGTAATATCGTGCTTGATAAACAACATGAATAACATGGTTACGGCTGACATGCACAGGGTCAGCATGCAAATGTGGCAGAGCCCATTTTGAGCGTCAGCCTTTTCAATTTCTGAATCACACTGGGTTTGCCTATAACTTGTAAGTTAGTTTTATCATCGTTTAGTTTTAGAAAATTTGCTGCCATCCATGTGCGGATGTCATCAATACATGCATCGAATGAGTTGAGAGAATTTGAGGTGCTCGAAGGCTGGGAGGGATCAAAGCAAAGGTACAACTGAGTGTCATTCGCATGGAAGTGAAAGCCTAGATTGTGCTTGGCAATCACATGAGCAAGAGGGAGAGTATAAACCGTGAAAAGAACCGGACCTAGCACGGAACCCTGAGGCACCCCATATTTCAGAGCTCTAAAGCCAGACTGAAACTTACTAGCAAGGTTTGAAGTTTCAATATATGAGTTCAACTGGTCGCACGACCCGTTCCAGTGTCTTTGATAGGAAAGGTAGAAGGGAGACTGGGCAGTAGTTGCTTAAGTTCTCTTGGTCCAGTGTCCCTTTCTTGAGAAGTGGCCTGAATGCAGCTTTTTTGAAAGTTGCTGGGACATGACCTGAGGCTAACGACATATTAATGATGTTAGTTATGCATGGCAGCAGCAGATCAATGCAATGAAGAGCAGGACAGTGGGAATAGGGTGGTCGTGAGTCCACGACGTGGGTTGGAAAGCGAGACACACAAATTGGGGATTTTACTGAGGTTTGTTCGCAAGCGCACAAAGTCGCTGCGCGTCCAGCCCAGTTTTATCTCCACACTCCTCACACGCTCTCCACTGCACAAGCATTCTTGCGGAGGGAATACGTCCCGCACTTAGGCTACCTACGTCAATTGTGGGGAACGACCCAAATAACACGAGGAGCCCGAACCGGAGCCTCGACCGTGACCGGAGAACTAGGGCTCCGCTTCCACTTTACGGCAAGAATACCTCACACACGACACCAACTACGTGAACAAACGACGCAACAAAGATATATTTAAATGTGTTTATATAACGTAAATATAAGCAGACGCTGGCGACCGCGTTTAACCGCCTGTCGATGGCATTGTGCCCATAGCAGGAAGTGAGCTGGTATGTGAACGAACGATGCTGCATTTTCTGCGCGGCGTCGATTCGCGGAGCGCGACGGTTGACGGCATCAATGTCAGCCACGCGTCGGCGGTTCGGGGAAAGGAAATCTCCTTAAAGATCCCGCCGACACGCCTGGCGGCGAGTTTTAGCGCGTCGGTCGTCGAGGCCGGAATAGCTTTCGCAGAGGCCGACGCGACGCGAAGGCCAGCTCAAATGTGCCGCGGTGGCGGGCAGTAGCTGACGCTTCGCGACACTTCGACAGAAGCCGTCGCCGCAGCGAGTCGCACGAGGCGTCGCCGCGGCGCGTTGGCGAGCGCGGAGTCGTCGACGGGCGGAGGAGCTACTCGCTGCATTTAACGCAGAGCTGAGTGCTCAGTGCTAATTGCGCTGGGGCGGACAGAATAATTACCGGCGTTTGCACCTGCTTGCAAGTGCGCTCCTATTATATCGTGCTCCTATTACAGCGTGCTCGCATTCCCTAGCTATTCCAGGTCGCGCGGCCTCGTCTGTCCGAGGATCAAGTGGTCCACCATATGCGGCTGCCCTTTGCCCTCTGCCCTCTGCATTACTCAGCCCCCTCCTCCTCGGGCGGCGCCTGAATCCACCCCAGAGATTAAAGATCGTCGACGATCCGATATCTTCGTGACTTCCTCTCTCTTTCATTTTACTTTCATGGCTGCGTCGGGTGCGATCGACCGGCGGATCCGACGCCATCTTTGCGTCACAGCCTCGTATCATTTAAAGTGCAGGCGTTGTCTAATTTAAAGCGTCTAGTATCGTTTATAGAAAAGCAGTTGCCGCCGCGTCTGCTTCAGCGCGGCAGCCCGACGCGAAAAAAGAACGAAGTCTCCGTACTGCAGCGGTGTCGGCTGCGGTGGCGTAGGATCCTACGGCGGCCGCGGATGCGATGTCCGCTTCGGATGCAAATCGGACGAGCCGCCGACGCGCTAGCCCGAAGCCATTCGAGCGATTCGCACCGTGCGGCGGTAGCTGAAGCGAAGCCGTGCGTCTATCCCGAGCGCTCGTCCGGTGGAGACGCGCGAGCGCTATGAATCGCTTGCCGCGTCCCATTAGCCGCGGCTACCGCTGGGGCGGCCGCGGCGAACGGCGCTCGGCGATTCGGGCGTTCCCTTCCACCAGCAGGCGGGCCGGAAGTTTGCGCTTCCTCCCTGAGCTGCGCTCGCACGCTCTCGAGCGGCGGCGAGCGGAACGAGCGTTCCAGTCGCCGCCGAGCGTCGTGCGCGCGGCAGCTCCGGGCGGGAGCTCCGCTGACGCGCGCTTGCGCTCGGTTCGACTGCGGCCGAGCCTTCACTCCCCCCCCCCCGCGTCGAGCAGATCGATCTCATTTCGTCGCTTTAACCGCCGCGACTGCGGGCGGCGGCGGCGCCCAGTGGGAGGACCGAGCTTGCAGCTCGACATCGAGCGCGCGCGGCAGAGCCGCCGCGCGCGCTCCGACCTTTCTTCTCTCTCTCTTGGCTCTCTCGCTGCGCTCTGTACGTGCGCTCGCGGCGCCGGCATCGAATCGCGCCCTCCGGATACTATTTCGTAAGCGTGCATGGACTCGCTCCGTCCGCGGAACCGGCGGAGGCTTGTCGGGTCGTAGCCGCGGGCCGTAACTCGTCGGGTTGCGGTGGTGCCCTTTAACGAGCTCAGCTGCTTGGCTTAAGAGAGGATATGCCGCTCGCGTGTCGAGAGACAGTGAGAGAAAGAACGGGGAAGAGAGGGAAAAGGAAGAGGAAGGAAGGAGGGGGAGCGAAAGAGGGGGAGGGGGAGGGAGGAAGAGAGAGAGCGAAAGAGGGGGAGAGAGAGAGCGGGTGAGGGAGAGAGGGAAAGAGGGAGAGAAAGGGAGAGGGGAGAGAGAGCGGGAGAGGCAGGGAGAGAGGGGGAAGGAGGGAGAGGGGAGGGGAGGGAGAGGCGAGGCGAGGGAGAGGGGGAGAGAGAGACAGTGAGAGAGAGAGACAGCGAGAGAAAAAGAGAGAGAGAAAGAGAGAGAGAGCGAGAGAGAGAGAGAGAGAGAGAGAGAGAGAGAGAGAGAGAGAGAGAGAGAGAGAGAGAGAGAGAGAGAGAGAGAGAGAGAGAGAGAGAGAGAGAGAGAGAGAGAGAGAGAGAGAGAGAGAGAGAGAGAGAGAGAGAGAGAGAGAGAGAGAGAGAAAGAGACCCCCTCGTGGCGCCTCTTGCGTTGTTGCGATGGAACAAGCCCCGAAGCGCCCTCGCTCCCCGGAGGAACTCGGCGAGCTGCCGTGGCTGGAATAGCGGTGCTGTATCGTTGCTTGATGTCGGAGCTTCATGTTAGAGCGCGGGAGTGAGCTGAGAGAGCAATGCTGCCTCTCGCAAAAAATTTGCCGGGAAGGCGGTCTCGCAGACCTGAGCGGCCGCGGGCAGTGCCGAGCGGCGAGCCGGTCAGCCGCAGCCGCCCTCTCGCGCCGCCGCCGATGACTCACGCCGATGGCTGCCGGCGCCATTCAAAACGAATTAGGTTCGCGACCGTAATGTTCTCGCGGCGCCGATGATGGACGCCGCAGCTCGCGGCGGCGCGACCCAGCGCTCCAGCCGCAGCAGCGGCCGGCCGCCTGCTGGTTTTTCCATCTGGTACCTTCGGTCGGAAGCAGCAGAGAGCTCTGCTCTGCCGGAGCTCGCTCGCCGCCCGAACTGAGCTCTCACGCGGCGGCCAGTCAGTTAATGAGGCGGCGCACGCTAGCGCTTCGGATCGGCCAACGAGAGCAGCAGCATTTCTTCTTCTCCTCCTCCTCGTTCCAGCGTGCGCGGTTCGCTTCGAGCATTCTTCGTCAGGCGACGATCCGTGCCAGCCGGGCGGGCACGCAGACGTACGCGTAGCACTACCTGCGCCGCCTCCCTTCCCAGCGGCCCTGGCAGACGCCAGCGCACGCCGTCCCGCCTCCTCGCGCTGCCAGAGCCAACCAGATACCGGCAGACATCCGGCGCCGGGTCGGTCTCGGAGACGTCGTACCGCGCGATTAGCCGACGGTGCTGCGGCTGCTGCTGCTGGCGTACGATGCCCGCCGTTCTTCGCCCGCGCTTGGCGTCATAGCGCTGTGGCCGTCGCAGGACTATTGTCGACTGAAGGACGCGGTGGCGCATCGCGATCGTCATCTCGTCCGACAAGCGTCACTGCTGCCGCCGCTGCCACCGTCGTCGCCCACAATCGCAAGGAGCCGGCCGCGTTGTCCGTCCGACCGATCGCAGTGCGGCCGCTTCGCTGAACGTCGGCCGACGCTGCGGAGATGCTCGCCCGCGCATCGTCCTCGCACCGACCTGCGACAGCCGCAGCAGCGTCTGCGTGTGTGTGGCTATCTGGTGAGTGGACGCTTGCTCCACGTTCCACGCCTCGAGTAGCTCGCTTGGACCGCTAAGCGACTGAAGGCTGCTGTGTGTAGAAGAAGCCTCGGTTGACCACTTTGACGCGCGAAAGGTTCCAGGTGTGTGCTCGGCTGGCCGGGCAGTGAACAGGTGAGGGTGATTCAAGAAGTGTGGATCGCGAAATCGCTACTCGGTCGCTAGCTACCGGTTGCTTAGCCGCACTGTTTTGGTCCGACTTCGCAAAATAGGTTCTCAAAGGAGGTAGTGTGCTCGACGCTCTCACGGTCGGCTTCTCGAGCGATCTCAGCTGGTCAGGAGTGGCCGTGCTGCCACCAGGCATCCCTGACCTGCTTCTCCTTGAATGTCCTCGACGCCCTTCAAGGTCGACTGAGGAGGCTGGGTTGGGAGCTGGGTCATTCCCAAAAAGAGCCGTCTAGAAAGCGCCCCCACTGATCGACCCTCATCAGTGGCCTGCCGGCTGACCCGTATGGCTGGCAGCTGTATGGCTTGGCATCCAAGCCATACGTACGTACGTTTGGATGCTACCGTCGAGCCACTGCAGTTGAGCTAGCTGCAATCGTCGGCTGCAGCACGAAGCCGAGAAAACAACCGACCTCGATCGCTACCTCGAGTGCTTAGTAAGGTGACCCTCAAGGTGGCGTGAAGAGCCACACAAGGTGTATCGTTTTATCGCGATACATAGGTGTATCGTTTTATCGCGATGAGTCGGGTTTTTCATAAGAGCTGCTCCGGCATCATCCCCCGACGAGAGTTATCCTCTCGAGGATCCATAAAAAAGGATCCTGTCATAGGCAGATGGCAAGGCTTCGATCTGCCACGGCTCATTGTGCTTGCCAGCCAGATCGCGGTCCACAGATAGTTGCTGCTACCCACCCACCCAGTTTGCTTGGTGTTGTCTGTTAATCTGCTGGCTGGTCGTTCTGTGACTGTCGCCTCACTTTTGGGCCTCGAGCAACGTGAATGTGAGGCAAGCAGCAGTCGGTGGCAAAGTGCTGGCCATTCTCCTAAATTATCCGAACCTTTTTCGTCCCCATACTTGGAATGGCGCCTTTGCTCAAACCAACCCGACATTGGTGATGGCCGGATTGCACATACATACATACATACAGAGCAGCAGCAGCAGCAGCAGCAGCAGCATCAGCAGCAGCAGCCTTCCCGCGGCAGTGTTAATGAAGGGAGAGAGGGAAGAGCCAGCTTTCGTGGCCCTCCCTGAGAGGAGCACGAAGAGGTCGATGTTGCTTGCAGGAGTATTGTCTGAGTAGAGCTGTAGGTACATATAAAGTCTTACAGCTCAGGAACTTGTGTAATCGGTATTTGTCTCTGACCTACCAATTGTCTCTGACCTACCAAACGTTTATAATAATAATAATAATAATATTGCACTTGATAAAGCACCCTCAGAGAACTTAATCTCTTTCTAGGTGCTTTACATTTGCTGTTTATGAGCAATGCATGCTGTGTGTGTGTGTGTGTGTGTGTGTGTGTGTGTGTGTGTGTGTGTGTGTGTGTGTGTGTGTGTGTGTGTGCTGGAAGGGGTGTACAGCCAGAGGGAGGGGCAGTGACAAGGAGACAGGGAGGTAATAATAATAAATAATAATTCATTTTGTATAGTGCCATCAGAGAAACTGAATCATTGTCTAGGCACTTAACAGATGTTGTAAAGAAGCATTGATACAATGAATAGTGGCATTTCGCAATGCCATTAAGCATAACATTGTTAGGTGTGACATGCGCAGGATCAGCACGTAGACAGGATTAGTAGGAGCAAGCAAGCACAGTTGCAGCATGCATAAGCACACAAAGGACGAATTGCATGAATCCGTCAATGCTGTGGTGTGAGAGAGAGAGAGAGAGGGAAAGAGAGAGGAACGAAAGTGAGAGGAGATGAAGGAGAGAGTGAGGAGAGAGAAGAGAAAGAGGGAAGGAAGAGAAGAGAGAGCTTGAACATGTACTGGTGGCTACCAGCCTCGTGAAGCAAGTCATTGAGAAACCAGAAAACCAGAACATACCGGAGTTCTCCCTCCTGGGGAGCTAAGGCCAAACAATCACTGCAGGCTGGCTGGCTGACCTAGGGAGCCGACTGCATTTCCTTTCGTCCCACCTGGGCTTGTTTTCATTATAAACTAGCCACCGAAGGCCATGTTGTTGTTCCTGGTGTGATGCACTCTGGTGCTCCATTATGAATAGAGTTAAGACAATGAGCTGCTAACTGCCCTTTTTTTTACCAACGGTACCCTCCCCACTTCTGCTGTTCGCCATGTCTGGCATGTCACGTGGTGCCTGTCACATTCCTGTGTCGCCTGTCTGCTGTGTGTATTTGCCGTGTCGCATGCCACCTCAGCAACTGGAGCAGTTTACTGCGTCAAGTGTGGCTGCTCTGTGATGCAGAATTACAAAGTGGAAACCAAGGACGCACATATACATTGCCTATGCATTGTATACATTTTGCATGTGCTGTATATAAGTATATATATATATATACATATATATACATATATATATATATATATATATATATATACATATATATATATATATATATATATACTCACACGTATACTTACATGTATTGGGAAGAGGTGAATGAGAAAACTGACCGGCTGAGCTGAGCTGGACTACATATTCGCCTGGTTGCTGGCAAACGACTTGACTCATGTAGGTCCGATTATCCGTCGATCAAGCAATACGTGGGCTTGGACGTTCGTTTCGAGAGATGTGGCAGTCGCTCAGTCAGGCCTCTCAGTTTCTCGGCCAGCTCAGACATGTGAACTGCACGCACGGCGGTGAGGCCACGAGCCAATGAGCACTGGATGTCGGCTCGTGGCCACAGTCGCCTCTGAGCCGATGTCGCCAGGCACTCGCTCAATGCGCTTTGTGCACTCTCCTTCGTGCGTAAGTCTGCCGAGCACTGCAGGGTGCTAAGGTCAGGGTAACACAATGTGGCTCTGCCAAAGCCATTACTTATTAGATTGTGGTCAGTGACAAGTCTACAGGCCTATAGACAGAAGCACTGATGCACTCTGGCTTGTCTGGCTGCAGTCGCTTCCAGACGATATGGCTACAACACGATCTTGCAATAATAATAATAATAATAATAATAATAATAGTAATAATAATAATAATAATACATTTGGATAGGGCCCTCAGAGAACTTAATCTCTTTCTAGGCACTTTATATACGCTGTAAAGGAAACACATACAAGTATGGTTAGTGGCAGTATGCACGGTGTTAGCATGCTTAAGCACGCTGAGCACGAATCACATGGTGGAACCACTAAATGTCTGTTTCTTATTACGATAGTTGCAGCTGCATTTGCCCACGTACGTCTGACTCGATGCTGGTAGCCGGCGTGCAGCCAGCTGAGATCGCTGGGTGTGGCTTCCCTGCATATAGCTGTCCCACTTCCGAAGTCGGGTTTAGCTCGAGCAGCAGCTGCAGCTGCATCACGGCAGCTGTGGAATGGCCAGCCGGCCAGGTCTAAGGTTAAACAAATATAGAAAAAATATAGTTAATTTGTATAGCGCCCTAAGAGAACTTAATCACTATTCAGGCGCTTCACATGTGCCTCGGGGCTCGAGCCCACGACCTCAGCTAGACCTTCGTCGGGGCGAGCACCTTAACCGCTGGACCAAACCAGCTCGGCTAGATAGGCTCTAGGAACTAGCCCGGCTAGCGATTTCAGGCCCTGCCTATGAACCAGCCGCTTTGGTTTGCTTCACCTGGTGTAGCTGCCGCCCTTAAGCTTAAATTGCTTGATGTGGGGTCAATAAGTTATTAGCAGTTGCTTTCAATGTAGATTTGTAAAAGTGTTAGGTCATGCCTTGCTCGGGTGTCTGCCTTCACGTGAGCCTGTGCACGGCGGTGCAGGATGCCCTAGAGCTCTGGAGTGGGATGCATGTGGTGTGACGTAGGAGGTAGGAGACATGGACGACTGTAGAACTCGAGGACTTGATAGGTGGAGATTATGACCAAGAACACAAACGGTGATCCACTAGTGCCATGCCCCTTGTCCTTGGAGCTGGGAAGCTGAGTGAGCCGATGTCGGTCGTGCCTGTCTGACACGTGATGCTTGACCACGTGACACAGATTGACCACGGCCGGCGACCATCGATGACCTGTTTCCAGCCTAGGAAGGGATTTATTGTCGATCTATTAATTCTGCCGAGGCTTAGCAGGAAGTCTTACTATAAAGGTGTGGTGAGGGTGGCAGGACACAACGGCTGCCATATACAGGTCTCCCAGGTTGGCAGTTTGTAATGAAAGCTGCCGTGGTTACGACCGGTGGCTTTCCTCAACTGCCGGGAATGACACGGATATCGGGTATCGTGGATATCGTGAGGTTCGTGTGTTGATCATCTCTGGTGTTAGCTGTTGATTAAAGTGTTTCTAGCGCTGGGCACAGGAGGCCACGAGGCCGTGGCATCCAGATTGCGATCCTTCGATCTGCTGTAGAATCGAACTATCTCGATCAAAGCCGTGCATTTGGTTTTGAACAAAGGAGCAATCTGACTGAAGCAGCGCTGAAGCATTAGCAGCAACAGCATGAAATGCAGCGATTCATGCAGTCGTCCTCTATCTCTGCTACTGTCAGTCGCCTTTCTTCTTTGCTTGCCTTGTCAGCTCTTCTGTCGAGGCCTACTTGAAATCTTTTCTCGATGAGTGCTTGCAGCAGGCGGGTTCTCACTTGAATGTGCATACGAGCTGGGCTGACTTGCTGCTCCCACAACAAATCCTATCCTCTGCCGAATCTTGTCTTTCCTCCCTATTCAGACAGCCACTCGGTCGGATTGACCCAGTTGCAGCAGCTAGCAATGAGCAACAGCAGCACGAGGCAGCAGCAGCCAGTGGTGCAGGAACCAGAGGTCTGGGGCCCATTTGCCCTCTTTGCCTACAGTGGGACAGAAAGCTGGGCCACCCCTATTCCTACACCGCCACCCTCACCAACGAAGGAACTATTTTGTTAGTACCACTAAACAAGCAACTGCCAAATTCGTGACGAGTAAACACTACGATTTTGTGCTATAATTTTTAATTAATTGTGAGTTTATCCCGCTTGAAACTTCTGATGGTCTTGCCCCTATATAAAAATTTTGAAAAGAAATCGACTGCTCCTCAATTGGCAGCAGCGACTACCAGCAGCAGCAAGCTGGAGGCACCTGTTGCTGTGTCAGCTTCGGTGCCTGCCTCAGCTGTGCTGCCGTTGTCGAAGGACACAGCAACTGCTGTTGTCCTCATTGTTTAAGACAGTCGGCCTGCTAACTGTTGGCCAACAATGGAGCTGTTTGTGCGTCGTGACCGACACCGACGGCTATTGGCAAACAGATTCATTACTTTCTTCTCTATTGGGCGTTGTGGTGGAATGTGGCACCAAGTGAGGACGGTGCACAGGCCCAGCGGCTAGGGCAAGGTCAGCCACACCTTCATCTGATATGGGAGAGGCAGAGGCCGAGAGAGAGAGAGAGAGAGAGAGAGAGAGAGAGAGAGAGAGAGAGAGAGAGAGAGAGAGAGAGAGAGAGAGAGAGAGAGAGAGAGAGAGAGAGAGCCACAGTGCTGAATCAGTTTCATCTATTCAGACTTCCTCATCCTCCTCTTGTCTGGCAAGCCTGTGGCAGTGTCGACTGTCTGCATCCTTATCGAAGTGTCGTATAATAATGCACTATTTTGATCTGCCCTTCCACCCTGCTCGGCCGTTGAGAAGTCCTCAGTCATTGTTCCTGGTCGCATCCTATCGACAACTGACGCTGCTGAATCAGAACTGTAGCTGCTGCATCTCTATTCTACCCATTTTCCTGTGCCCTGCCTCGGCTCCACTTTCTGCTATGTCTGTCCATGTTATGTTTGCTCACTCCACTGTCTCTGTCAGCTTTCTGTCGGTTTCAGTCTGTCTTGTCCATCTGTCTCTCCATCTCCCTCTCTCCCTGCCACTGTCTCTGTCAGCCTCACATATGCACTGGCACATGCTCACACCCACACACACACAGCCACACAAATCCACACACTCCCATCCACATACACCGTCACCCACTCACACACACTCTGTTGCACACGAACTCGTGCATGTATGCACGCACATAACTTACTCCTTTGTCGTCACAGAATTCATTTCGTTTGCTCAGTCACTCTCTTCCTCGTGAGCAATCTCTTACCTTATGCATATCACTTCATCTCGTGTTCATACATGCCTTCTCATTGTTCCCTTGATTTCGTCGGACTGTGCATACTCACAGCTACCCACAGCTGATGCAGCAGCTTATAGGTGAGCTCCATCCGTCGCCTGCCTATCCCCTATCCCAGCCATTCCATTGGCTGTGAGGGCCTTTCTCAATCTGAGCTTCTTGGTTATGGCCAGCAGCATTAGCAGTGGCAGTTGCATTAGCAGCAATGTCGGTCGGAGAAAGTGAGAGGAGAAAGAGTGAGGAGAGAGAAGAGAGAAGGAAAAAGCAGAGAGAGAGAGAGAGAGAGAGAGAGAGAGAGAGAGAGAGAGAGAGAGAGAGAGAGAGAGAGAGAGAGAG